>RJJA01000431.1:1800-43895 GCA_003724045.1 Lepidurus arcticus | reverse complement strand
TAGAATAAGTTTCCTTTCTTTGAGTTATTTGTTTAAAAAATTCCCACATCCCGGTGTGAATTGCCCAACTTGAAATGTGCTGTATAGTACAGTACGAAATATACTTTCTGATCTTCTTGCTTTGTATTGCGGATTTCAATATTGCTATAGTGTATATATGTATAGTTTAAGGCTAATGCAAAAAATCCTTTTTAGACAAGCGATTCTATCAGAAAGTTCATTGGAAGAGTCGACTCTTCAAATGAACTTTCTGATAGAATCCAAGTAGCACAGTAGTTCCAAGTAGTCCAAAGTAGTGTTTTATAGTATATTACGGAATAAACTTTCTGGTCTTCTTGCTTTGTTTTGCGGACTTCAATATTGCACCAATGGGTTTCGTTGTAAATGTCGTCTAAAACCTCAATTGCAATCTAAACTTCGAACTAGTGAGGCCCAAGCTTCTGGCATGTTGAGTATAAAAGCTGGCCATTGTTACAGTCAACAGAGCGCAGCATTAGAAGCAGCATCTCTCCAAACAAGCCTTCTAGCCAGACTGCACTCCAGCACAAGTATAAAGAACACTTCGAAGTCAACAAAAGTACTTTGTATTAAAAAAAATTGACGTTTTTATTTTGGCTTAATTTTCAGAAATGTTTGTTTACCTGTTGTTGAGCCTTGCCGTGGGGATTGCCTCGGGCGCATATGTTATACCACCATACAAGACCCTCGAGTCCCCTTCCTACGAAGCCACAACCTACAAGCCGGTGGAATACCCCAAGTTCGAACCTGCATATCCTAAGTACGAACCTGCTTACCCCCATACGAAGCTACAACGGCGTACCCTGCTCCAGTGTACCCAGCTCCAGCATACCCTGCCCCAGCTTATCCCGCACCTGCGTACCCTCTCCATCTTACGAACCTATAAGTACGAGCCAGCTTACCCAGCTCCCTCTCCTGTCTCCATCTTACACCCCTAAGTATGAGTCAGGGTACCCCCCAAAATAGGTATCTTCCAACTCTTAAAAACGGGGGTACCCCCCGAAACAGGTATTTTCAGACTCCCAAAAACGGAGGTAGTTACCCCCAAAATAGATATTTTCCATGTCTCAGAAACGGGGTACCCCTCAAAATAAGTATTTTCAGACTCCCAAAAACGGGGGTACTTATCACAAAAAAGGTATTTTTGGACTCCCAAAAACGGGGATATGTAACCCAAAATAGGTATCTCCCAACTCTCAAAAATGGGGGCACCGCCAAAATGAGTATTTTCAGACTAAAGAGGGGGGTTTTAGTCTCTGTGTGGTTAACCAATAAGCAGAGATTTCTTCAAATCGATATGCCATTTCTTCTGTCCAATTGTCCTTGTGTCTCGACCAAGATTGCTGTACCAGGATCAACATTATAGTTGTTGGATTGTGCAGTTTGAACGTGCTGTGATCTATTGATAAATATATAATCTGCCATGTTTTTATATTTATTTCAAACCTAACGTATTTTCCATAGGTACGGTTTAACTTCAATGGTTTCTGATTTGGGTAAATAGGAAGAGAAGAAGACTACTTAACGACCCTATAGATAAGATTCGTTGCTACTTTCGTGAACCAATATGGATTTTCTGTCTGTGAATCTGGTGGGTTATATACTTTACGTTTCAATTATTAACCCTTCTAACTGCGGCTTTTGTACTTAAAGGCAAGATTAGCATATTTGAAGAATCCCGGTGTCCAGATTTGTAGCCTTTGTGTTCGACTTTGTGTATTATTGTAAATTTTTTGAGAATTTAGTAGAAATGTAATGCTTATTTTCCCAATTTTTCTGCTTTTCCTGTAAATGTATCCTTTCAAACCATTGTTACAATTTTTCAGTTTTCCAAATCTGTTGAAAGTTTTGTTCTGTGAAATTTTATTGTCTCCAAAAATTGGATTCTAAAATTATGCAAATTAGATGTTTGCTCCCCTCCGTAATTCCTTATTTGCTCATTTATTGTGCCAAAACGTTCACCGTAAAATATAGTTTACAAAAATTTCCTTTTTGTTGTACGATTTGCAATTTTTTAAATAAAAACGAAAATCTTATATTTTTTTTGCGAGATTTTTCAAAACATCCCGTGAAATGGGTGTGGCTTGTCCTAAAAGGACGAATCCTATTGGTAGATTGGGCCAAAAAGTGGGCGTGGCTTCTTTTCGAACCAGGAAAGCTTTTTCAGGGCTTTTCTCCATAAGGAATAATGTTGTATCAAGGGGGTCCCCTTCAAAAATCGTCAAAAATTGAGACCCTCGCCCATTCCCCTGTTCCCAGCTCAGTTGCCAATTCCCGATATTCGAGCTCATGCTGCCGAAGCTACACAATTTCGAATATAGGAATAGGAACCTCGCC
Source organism: Lepidurus arcticus (assembly GCA_003724045.1). Lineage (NCBI taxonomy): Eukaryota > Metazoa > Arthropoda > Branchiopoda > Notostraca > Triopsidae > Lepidurus > Lepidurus arcticus. The sequence goes on along the minus strand of RJJA01000431.1, from coordinate 41,540 downwards.
TGGAAGGCATAAGGTATAGAGAAAGGAAGTCATTTTATTTTCGCTTTTTACACGAAATAAAATGCCTCGACCGGGTTTCGAACCTGCGACCCTCCGATCACGAGGCTTGCGCCATATCCATTCGGTCATACGCTTACATCTGTCAAAGTGTTGAAACTTCTATAAATACAACGTATGGACGAAGCTGGTGTACCATCCATCTTTTTTTCGATGTACAAAAATGTGACACTTCGCCTATAGGAAACCCTTGTATTCTCTAGAAGTCCTCATTATTATATTGTATTTCTTTGTATGTATTTAAAATGTAATAAAAAGCTCTTAATTTTTATTTAAAATCAAAATCATTCAAAATAATTACAAGGCCAGTTGTGTTTGCTTTAAATTATTTGTATTAAAGGTTCACAAAAAATACACGTTTTCAAATGACAACGCCTATGGTCGCACTTAAAATTGCCACACGTCCAATTATAGTTACGTCTTGAAGCCAAAATAAACAATCCATGGTTATTCCACAAGGTTTCAATTGGAGTTTTTAATTCTGGGAATTTTCTTGAGATTCGACCTTCTTTGGATTACAAAATAGATTATATAAAATGTACCTCAGAAAGAAAGTTTTTCATTCTAGGACAAAATGTATTGATCTTATTTGTTTCTAATAATCCGCACACTCTACATAAATTACACTTCACACATCACGATAGACCGTTATATGTTTATACTATAGTGTCTTTCAATGAGGTAAACATTTTTATAGGTTACAATAAGGTAAAGGATAGGATGATGAGTTAGTGCATTTTATTGCAGATAAATACAAACCGTGTTTGTCGAGTCTATAATAAACCCTTAACATGTCTGTTGCAACATATATATAGCTATACGTAATTATGTTGTTGAAGAAGCTTACCAGATACTACGGATTCTAATTCTTATGTTCTAGATTTCCATTAAACGCATTCTTTCAGCAATAAATGCTAATAAAGTTAGAACTAAGCCGCCTGCCAAAATTAGGTAGGCTGTTCCTAACCCTGAGTTTGTAAGTACAGTGTCGGGTGTGATCATATCGCCAGGTTTGCAGGGGTTATACGGAATAAACGCTTGATCCCAGTAATTTCGCAGCCCAGTTGCAGACATTCTCAGCAACCTGATACTCAAACGCTTTATAGTTAAAAGGGAAAATCTGCTTTTTACAGCAGGAACTTACAATCTATCGAACGTTTTTGTAAATGCGAAATTCTTCCTAAATTCGAACAGGGTAATATAGGGCTCAATGTGATCGTTGGTAACCATTAAAAGACATTTTCTCGTGGACTGGAAATCAGACGCCATGAAATAATTCAACGCTTCCAATCTCTATAACCAATATAAAGACTCTAAATGGAAGATTGTATCTGCTACTTTCTTAAACTATACATCTACAAAAGCATGGGTGCCTTGGAGAACCTGGGTTCCACCTTCGCTCAAACTATTAACATAGTATCCTGAGTCTGCATAATCTCCCATGACTTATACTTATTGCAGTTTCATTGCGAACCCTCCCTAACTCGCTTTCTCTGTTGTAAAACCGTGATTGTACCCAGTGTTCGATAGCTGCGACAAAGCAACGCAGATTAGACTAACAAGAAAGTTTTGTTACACATGAAAAATTATGGATACACTGAATGGACAAATAATGTATACTTCTGCCCAAGTTATAATCTCGATATTCCAGTGAAGAATATTCCATAATAAGTATACTAAATAACCTTAATGACATGGAAGGTAATAAAGAATGTATTTTAATTACATAACTACCATGGCAACGGTATGTTTGCTACTACATTGGAACCATAGTCCGGATACGGGTATATTTCTACCTACTTTGTTGATAACATTGGTAAATCCGGTGCAAAATTTCTCTGGATGTGTGCACAGAATATGTAATTCCTTAAGACAGTAATGTTGTCAATATACACTTTTAAGATCTGAGCAATTTTTAAAAAATTATTGTTTCAAATAAATTTTACATTATTATTTCAGTTTCGGAACTACTGAAGTAAGGGTTTAAACGAAATCCTCCATACCCCTCATATCTAAATTAAATTTCTTCAGAACTAATCTATACTCACTGAACTTTATTATTGTCATTATTTCGAATTAGACAGGTAACTTAATTCACATAAAAATGCCTTTATACAAAGAATCAATTGAATGTCCGTGAATTCATTGCTGATTATTAAGCATGATTAAATACTTTAATAATAAAGAGAGAAAGATTAGAATGGCGTTGAAGCCCGTTTCATTAGCTTTCTGTTTTTTGGTGTGCTACTCTTCCCCTATAGAAAAAAAGCAGGAAGATGACACAGCCTTGAAGAGAATTGAAAATGCAGAAGAGGTAACTAAAGAACGTTCGCACTTCTCCTATGGCTAACAAGCCGAAAGTCCAGGATAAGCCCAACAAGAAAAATATCGCTACAGCTGTATGAGGCGACAACCTATGTGGTTGCTGGGTACTACTAAGCTTAGAGTTCCTGCAACCAACCTTAACTATGATAAGTACGTAAACAAACAGGTTGATTACGGTGATACTAGCGACGACAGGTAGCAGAGTATAGTAGAAGCCCTGGGTGGTCAGCCAGCAATACTTGCCATTTGTATACGAGTATATGTCCATTTCCGTGGACAAGAGTGTAATAACAGTGAGACAGGGTAGCAACCACGCAAACAAACCAGCTTTAAGCATAAAACTCGAGGTATTGATGCCCCTGACTTTCACGAATAGACAGTAATAGTAGTAGGCTTCCATAAGCATCCAGAAGAAAACCACAAGCATAAAATAATGCAATAATGCTGCGACAAACATACAATTAACGGAATTTGTAGCTTTGTCAAAGCCTGACAAGAAGGTTATCAAAAGTGCAGCCAAGGACAAGGACTGTTGGAAAATAAGATGGTGGCCGTAGAACCCAGGCCTCCGCACTCGCCATCTAGGGACAATCACGTAAGCACCTATGACTCCAACCAATCCCAACAGAGACAGAGTGCAACCTATCAAGGTGATCCAATCCAGAATTATGTCATGGATAGTGTCCGTGGTTTCCTGACCGTAAGCGTACAAAGCTGTGAAAGCAGAAAAGTGGTTGCACTGGCAATGAACAAACCCTTTCACAATGCCTTGGTGCCAGCAACCATACGTCGACCAGCCTCCGTTGCCATCGTTGACTTTTGGATTCCAGAACACGCAGATAATGCTAATCGACGGGCTGCTCAGGTTCACTGGCTCTAGTGGTCGAAAGTAGAGGTTCACCGGTTCAGAAAGATTGTACACGGCTCCGCCGCGTATTCCAACTTGTACCATGCCACTAAAAGCAGTGTAGTTGGCGGCTAATACTTCCTCGTGATCTGCATTATTGCTGGCATTGATATGGTAGACCTTGGCGTATTGAATGTTTGCCGCTAAGGCAGCGTCAGCCAAACGTAATGTAGGGTGATACACGAATCCAACTGTCGATACTTTTGCTCCTGACATTTTTAAGTTGCTCACGTTAAAAGTCACGGTAACATCGTATTCGTCGTTAGACGGTTGTGCGGAAGGATTACGGATGACCATCGTGTTGTTGAAACTACCATTCAATCCTCCAGCTATGTAAAGTAAGCTCGTGGAACTCGTTATGTCTATGGAATCACCCCGAAATCCGGAAGCTATTAAAGTGATATTGCTCCAGTTTGGATTAGTAAGCATGTTTTCCAGGCCTGTTAGGAAGCTAGTCGATGCATTTGAGTTCTTTTGAGCGGCAATCAAGGTTTCGGTTGGGGAGAGCAATACCTATTTAACAAACGTATACAGACTTGAATATTGTGTAGCCAGAAGGCGACTCGGGGTCTTAAAAAGAATGCCTAACGCGATGTTCGATACCTGATCAATGATATTCTCTATACTTTTGACATCATCTTCAGCAACGTCTGCATCTATGGAAGCTTTTGAGAATAGGAATGCTGTTTGCTGAACTTCGTCAGCGGAAGGTTTCGAAGTTAATTTTTTCACCTTAAGCTCATCTAATACAGAAGGAGTCTTTGATACACGTTCTTCGTGATTAGAAATCTATGCGGTTTAGAAAAAAACAGACGTAAAAGGTTTGGGATGTACTACATATTATTCGGTGGTACCATACCTGACTAGTGAAATAATCCACGGTAGGTTTGGTATCAATTTGAGCAACATATGATTCTGTGGGTGCCAACACAGAAGCAGTCTTCCCATGGTTATAAATCTGTAAATTTAATGAAAAGAAGGTAAAAGGTATAAACTAGTTGAATTATATCCATGAAGCCTTACGTGTTCGTCTCCCCAGAATGCTCCATTGTAAATATCTCCAATACACTTTCGACTCATCGTGTAACCATTTTGGGAATCTTTCACGGTATCATTCAACTTCGTTTCCGGTAGCGTAAAGTTACCAAAGGAAGATCCGAAAGTCTTCTTCACGCATTTTGTCATGCTACGTACACTTTCCAAACTAGCATAGCTTATACCTAGTTGGTTCGTTACAAGTTTCCAATCCTGGTTCAACTGGTGGTAAGCAGCACTCACATTGCTGGTTGTGTCGTTGTAGTGTACATGGTATCGGATCAGCAACTTTTCATAGTTCTTGGAATCGACAGCCACGCTGTAATACTTCGAGTTAGTCACTGTATACACTCGCTTCGAACTGTTCCCAACCCGCATCGCAACGGCATTGCAGTGCATTGGGCGCGGAACATGACCTCCACATGGTCCAAATAAGTTAGCGAATTCTGATTTCGTTACTGTTTCGAGCGATTCTTCAAAGTCTTTTTCAAAATATTCATCACAGCCATCAATCTTCCCAAGTGCTCGACCGGGATCTTCCATGTTTGTTATTGATCCGGTATCTTTTGAGGGCATGATGAGAATACTGCAGTTCCATACCGTCAATACAAATGTCAGTTCTGTGTGGCGCCAAAGTAAGGTATTAGAGCGTAGGAACGTTGAATCAGCAGCAAGTGATTCACAGTAGAAACTGGTATCTCTAGAGTTGAAAGTTCCCGTTATTTCTTTGCTTATTTTGTCATGGTTAAGATTGCGGATCTCCAGCGATTGTCCATCTCCGAAACAAGTAAGTCTTGCCAGGACCATTTCCCAATTCCTTTGTTGGACTCGTTCCAGGTCAATGTAAAGCGATTTCTCACCTTCTGACGTCATAGTAAGTCTGAAGTCATTTCCAACTTCTCCTTTCCACGTAAGATTGAGGTGGTAGCTTACAAGATTACGATTGGGTTCAAAGGGGAGATGGCAAATACGTTTGAGAGGCTTAACGTTTGCCGTGTCTGCACTTCTTGTATACGGGTAAGTTGTCCTAGATATATCCAGAAAGTTATCCGATACATTTGAAGATTTTTTAATTCCATCCAGAATAGCCTCATCCAGTGCAATTGAATTTGCGTGAAAAACAGAGCTATTGTACCATTCTCTACACTGTAGTTTCGCATTAGGAACTGTTTTATAGCAGGTCTTTACTCCAAACTCATTGGCTACGAATTGATCAAGCTCACGGCATTGGGGAATGTTGTAATCAGCCGGATTCAGTAGTTCAATACCTGGATTGCCATCATTGAAACTCCTGATGCAAAGGGTAGGGTGTTTTTCTGCACAGGAGCGAGAGACTACTGTCTTAGTGGCCACAGACAGGGCTAAGCACTGTTTAGAAGCATTCAGCTGTCCATAATCGATGCTGATGTCATATTCTGTAGTATTGTCCCACTCCAGCAAAAACTTATCTACGATAACATCGAAATAGTGATGCAAGTTAGACAAGTTTGGATAAGTATACCTTTTCTAAGAAGGTACGGGTAGAAAGGTCCACCGGGAACTCTTCTTTTTCCTGGTAGCCACAATAGTTCGACATTGACTATGCCGGAAGATTGTAGGTAGTTCCAGGTATTATTCATCCAGTTAAGAGGACTGTATTGCTTTGGCGGTTCTGCAATCAAAGTGTACCCGCCAAAGCAAACATCCATTGCGTCATCCCAAGATCGAGGTGCGACTTCCTTTGCACATCTTACGACAGGCGGCTTTTTCCAATGTTTATCTGGCGGTGATTCGCACTTGACCTGATCTCGAAAGTTTCTTCTAACTTCGGAACAGTTCTATTCATAAAATGGAATGAGAGCCTATCGTTTTCCATGCTTGTCAAACTCTATACTTTCTCTATGGAGAATGGCTCCACCCACTCCGCTTCGGTCGTGAGCGACCCTCGGCACGTGCGGGTAACGGGCTCCCCACTCAACTTGGTGCAATTATTTTCAGTACTGATGATAGGAAGCACTTCGTCTCCAATTCCGCCTTCCGAAGTATACATATCGCTCTTATCACGGAAATAAAATTGACCGGGGCATCGGTCAACTGCCAACCATTCGAACGTTTTGATTGGAGATTATATTGGTCGTTTACAAGAGTCGCTAATGAATCCGAGGAGTGCCTCTGTTTGTTTTTCTTTATAGTTAATAGAACTACTCTGCCTCCAGTTCTGCGGAAATATATCAAATTTAACTAGTTAAAAGGGAAAACCAGAAAAGTGTTATGGCTTATTACTTTCGATTCGGCACTGAAGTAAGCAATGATAACCAGCTGGGAATTAATCATTTTGTAAATGTTGTCATATGGGGATAGCTTAAACCCGTGCTTCTCGCTGGAATTGATTGCCTGTAGTGTATTCGTATTTTTAAATCATTGTTTACATTGAGTTCGTATTCGTAGGCTAAATATACCTTTTGTAAGACTTGGGTGTAGTTTCGAAACCAGTGTTCAGATGTTAGGTTCGTAAAGGTAACCTTTAACCCCAGCTTCGGCGCCCATGGTGTTGATACCTCTACCTCGCGTGAACGGTTGCCATGTATGGTACCCAAGTACCTCACTTCACAGGCGTACTTAGTGAATGTATTGTGAGGAACTAAGAGTACCTATTATGTCAAAATATGAACAGATTTCTGTCTAAGCTACTTTCGTTTATACCGCGCTGGTGACATTATTGTCGGTTCCTACGTCAGGGAAGTACGCGTCGTCTAAGATCCAAACTACTTTAAATGGTCGCTGTTCTGTGATATTAAATCCGATCGGAAATAGCGGTAGGCATCGAATAGACTGAGTTTTATGACTCGTGCCAACTTCCTTTTTTAACCGAACCTCTACTGAGTGTTTCAACGGTAGTTCTGTATAATACAAATAAGAGTTTAGTTTCTAGTAAACGTTTCAAGTACAATACGTGCTTAAATATCGCTGAGTCTCGTCAAATCTATCTTGGTTTGTCATGCAAAAGTAATGGAGAGTTTGATTGCAATCAAAGCCTATTAGGCGCAAAGAGATGTTTTGTGATTTCGGTAAATGGGCATTCCAGTTGGGATGAGTATAATTCACTCCGAAACACTGTCTTTGTCTAGTAATGTCCACAATCATTGTTTCAGGTACAGAGAACTGCTCTAAAAGGCCATATGGAATATTAACCTTATTATCTTAAGAGATCTTAAAAATAGAAACGTACTTCTACTAGGCGAGTAGTTATGCTCATCAAAGCTATGAAGTCTTCCATTTTGCCAGAACACCGAAGACCAAGAAATCCACTCAGTGTTTCCTTTGTGTAGTAGTGTATTCTAATGGTATTTAACGTCAAAATGGAGAGTAATCCTAAAAAAATTGCTGTACCTGCTGCTCTATTATTGTACCAGCAGGCCAGTATGATGGCAGCGTTCCACCTAGCGTAATGCAACTTTCGTAGGCTTCCTGCCATTTCTTGGCTTTGCTCGCTGTAAGCAAGCAAAACGTTGCTCCTTCTTTGCAATCCCATTGATCCTTTTCCGTTTCGGAATGAAGTTTCCGAAAATGATGGATGGATGTTGTTAGTTCTGGATTTACGGGAGCATTGGTTGAGAGCCTTCGAATGTCCCGTACATTCTATTATATGATTATAAGATTATTAGATTGTGATCATTGTTCAAATTCCTCTTACTTCAGACATCGTTGCTGTGGTAGGTTGGATGCTTTCAATTAATGCACCAAATAATAACATAAGGAAAATAGACTCCATTGATGTAGGAACTGAAATTTAAACTATCGAACTATAAGGCATAATTACACCAATATTAACAACGTTTGCGTGGGTGTGAGTTAACTGTGACTGTTCCACTAATTCCGAAAGTGCCATGTATAATGAAGGGTTCGTAGCATAAATCAGGATGTGGCTAAACCACATTTTATATGCAGGTTTTTTCCTTGTTTCAACCAATCAAGTTTTTGTTACGTTCCGCATTGTCTGCAAAACCATATCGGAAGGACAAAAAATCACAGCCTCGCATCCTGGAAACCAAGATATAGAAATAAATAAATGACGCATTTATCCTTGCTTCGCTGTGGAAAAACTGCAGGAAGAAAACCGTTTCTTACGAGCGAATTCAATTTGGTTTAGAGAAAGTGTTTAACTCTTTCAACGTTACGTTATAATTATTTCTATTAATTACCAAAATACCTACACAATAAAACTATAAACTGGTTTATAAAGAATAAACTGGTTTGGTGATGGAATGACTTTAAAGTTTATTTTTTATACATTTAAGTAGATAATCAAGACTAGTATTAAAAGCTTTGGTATATAGCGGACGATGGAATCATCAATCAGAAAATGATTCGCTTGCCTACGAAATTTTCGACAAGGTGCGAAACTTTTTGTTTAGAATAGATCTGATAGAGCATTAAAATACTGTGTACTTTTCGTTTTGAATACTGATATAGCATTCGTTCATGTGTATGACCTGTTTTGTGTGTAGTACAAGTACAATCCCAAAATCCCCTTTATTTATGAACCCACCCAATTCCAGAACGCAACTGCATTTCTGCAATTGTAAAGTTTTTCCCCCACATAGGAAGCATAGAAGATCTTATTAAAATGAAGAAAAATATTACACGAAATGTCACAAACCGACACTGAAACTCGTTTACAAACACAACGTAGAGAAAGATTATAATAGTATTGAAGCTTAATGTTTCATAAGGTTTCCGTTTTTTGGTGTGCAACTCTTCCACGATAGAAGAAAAGCAGGAAGATGACACCGCCTTGAAGAGAATTGAAAATGCAGAAGAGGTAACTAAAGAAAGTTCGCGCTTCTCCTATGGCTAACAAGCCAAAACTCCAAGATAATCCCAACAAGAAAAAAATTGCTACAGCCGTATGCGGCGACAACCTATGTGGTTGCTGGGTACTACTAAGCTTAGAGTTCCTGCAACCAACCTTGACTATGATAAGCACGTAAACAAACAGGTTGATTACGGTGATAGTAGCGACGACCGGTAGCAGAGCATAGTAGAAGCCGTGGGTGGACAGCCAGCAATGCTTGCCATTCGTATACGAGTATACATCCAGTTCCATGGACAAGAGTGCAATAACAATGAGACAGGGTAGCAACCACGCAAACAAACCAGCTTTTAGCATAAAACTCGAGGTATTGATGCCCCTGACTTTCACGAATAGACAGTAATAGTAATAGGCTTCCATGAGCATCCAGAAGAAAACCACAAGCGTAAAATAATGCAGCAATGCTGCGACAAACATACAATTAACAGAATTCTCAGTTTTGTCAAAGCCTGACAAGAAGGTTATCAAAAGTGCAGCCAAAGACAAGGACTGTTGGAAAATAAGATGGTGGCCGTAGAACCCAGGCCTCCGCACTCGACATTTAGGGATACTCACGTAAGCACCTATGACCCCAACCAATCCCAAGAGGGATATAGCGCAACCTATCCGTGTGAGCCAATCCAGAATTATGTCATGGACAGTATCCGTGGTTTCCTGGCCATAAGCGTACAAAGCTGTGAAAGCAGAAAAGTGGTTGCACTGACAATGAACTAACCCTCTCACAATGCCTTGGTGCCAGCAACCATACGTCGACCAGCCTCCGTTGCCATCGTTGACTTTTGGATTCCAGAACACGCAGATAATGCTAATCGACGGGCTGCTCAGGTTCACTGGCTCTAGTGGTCGAAAGTAGAGGTTCACCGGTTCAGAAAGATTGTACACGGCTCCGCCGCGTATTCCAACTTGTACCATGCCACTAAAAGCTGTGTAGTTGGCGGCTAATACTTCCTCGTGGTCTGCATTGCTGGAATTGATGTGGTAGACATCAGCGTATTGGATTTTTGCCGCTAAGGCTGCGTCAGCCAAACGTAATGTAGGGTGATACACGAATCCAACTGTCGATACTTCTGCTCCTGACATTTTTAAATTGCTCACGTTAAAAGTCACGGTAACATCGTATTCGTCGTTAGGCGGTTGTGCCGAAGGATTACGGAGGATCACCGTGTTGTTGCCACTACCTTTCAGTCCTCCACATCTATAAAGTAAGCTTGGGGATCCCGTTAGGTCTATGGCATCACCGCGAAATCCGGAAGCTATTAAAGTGATATTGCTCAGATATGAATTGGTAAGTACGTGTTCTAGTCCTGTTAGGAAGCAAGTCGATGCATTTGACTTCTTTTGAGCGGCAATCAACGTTTCGGTAGTGAAACGCAGTACCTACTTAACAAAAGTACAGCCGGTTAAGAGCAACTCGTGGAAGCTTATAAATTTTGTCCAATGCGATTACTATACTATACCTGGTCAATGATAATCGCTGTACGGTTGGTATCAACTTCACTAACGTTTCTTCCTACGCAAGCTTTTAAGAATAGCAATGCTGTACTCTGAACTTCGTCAGCGGAATTGTTCGAAGTCTGGGTTTTGTTCTCCAAGTCATCAAACATGGAAACGGTCTCATTAGGTAAGGTGCTTCTAGCTTCGAACGGTGGTTTTGTATACAAATAAGAGTTGTTAGATTATAGTAAACGTTTCAAGTGCAATAAATACTTAGGTTTTGCTGGATCTCGTTAAGTGTTTCGTTTTTTACGACGCATAAGTAATCGAGACCATGATCGCAATCAAAGACTCGCATGAGGATATAGATATTACGTTGTTCCACTGAAATTCGTTTAGTTTCACTGTAGTTCGAGCTGGAATTACTCACTGCGAAACACTGTCTTCCATTAGCTGATGTGTACACGATATCTTCTTCACGTAGAAGAAAGTTGCATGAATGACCTATCATGGAATAAATAGCGTTTATTAGCTTAAGCGGGCTGAGAAATTGGAACGTTTGTCTACTCGGCGTAATGTCATATTCTTTAAAACTACGAAGTGTTCCATTTTGACAAAACAGCGAATACAAATTAACCCATTGTAGGTCTTCGTAGCGTCGTCCTTCACCCTAAAGATATTTGGCGTCAAAAGGGTAATTCTATGAAAATAACTGTTCTACCTCAAGATCGGGTAATTTCGACAACGTACGGCCTGCTAGCAGCTCACCACAGCGTTTGTTGGCTTCCTGTTGGTTCTTATCCAAAATCATTACGAAGAAGCAATCGTCTGCTTTGCAATCCCATTGGCCCTTTTGCGTTTCGGAATTTCTTTGTTTGCGAAAATGGTTTACGGCTGTAGTTAATTTTGGATTTACGGGAGCATTGGTTGAGAGCCTCCGACTGGCCAATTCATTCTATACGATTGTAAGCTTATTAGATTGTAAGTGTTAAAATATCTATTACTTTAGATATCGGTATCCAGTTAGGTTGTGTGCTCCCGATTAATGCACCGAATAATAACACAAACAAAATAGCCTCCATTGCCAGCAACTATCCAGAAATGTAAACTACCAAAACCCCAACATTACCAACGTTTGTCTGTATGTCTTCGAACAAACTGTGACTGTTCCATTAACTCCGAAAATATTACGTGTACGAAGGTTTCTTAGCCAAAGTCAAACTGTGGTTAAACCACATTTTCCCTATTTCGATGTCAACCAAATTTTTGTCATGCTGTACATTTTCTGCGTCACTATACAGATCCACGGGATAAGAAACCGCAGACGCAGCACATCCTGATGGAAACCAAGATATAACTAACTTGGTGCAAAGAAACGAAATTACGAGTTTAAACCTTACTTCGCTGTAGAAAGAAAACCCTACAGGAAGAAAACCGTTCATACCCAGGGAATTAAATTTAGTATAGAAAAAGTGTAAAACTCTTTTAATGCTTACTATATATATGTATAGTGTTATATATATAAATTAACAAAATAATGTACCTATACCATCTTATAGTTTCAGACTAAACTGGTTTGGTAATGGAATGATTTGGATCTTTATTTTATATACATTTTTAGTAGAAAATAAGATTAGCATTAAAACCAATCACCACTCAATGATTATAGAATCTTTAATAAATTTGTTTTACGAGAAGACTAATATATGGCGTGAACCAAAAACGCAAAAAGGAATCAAGTTTTGATCCGTTTCTGATACTAAATTTCGATGGGGACGGGGTAATCTCCTGTTAGACACGCCGTACAATGGCCTTTGGGTAAACCGTTATCGATATCAATGCTGACACTTAACTTTTTGCCTTCAATGTTATTGTTTTTTCCGTGGCAAAGCCCATTTTGGAAGTTATTCCCTGCTCTCACTGCCAGCTCCAGGCCTTCTACAGTAAGATACGACAGACTATCAGCTCCTAAAATTGGAGAAAAAAAGAGATTTTAAAGAATCCCAAAAAATAATTCCCAAAAATTTACCACAAGACTGTCGAATTTCTTCGACTGACAGTTTGTTAGCAATAAGCTCTTCTTTGGTAGGAATAGCGATTCCCATGTAACACGGAAATATGAGGGGTGGTGACGCAATACGGATATGTACCTTAGTGAATTCAATTAAAACTTAAAATTTAAATTAAAAATATCAATAAAATAAAAGTAAAATGTACCTCCGTTGCTCCGGCACCTTTCAGTAGTTTAATAATGGGGGCTATGGTATTGCCTCGGACGATGGAATCATCAATCAGAATGATTCGTTTGCCTACAAAGTTTTCGACAAGCGCGCCAAACTTTTTGGCCACACCCAGTTTCCGTAACCGATTGCTAGGCTGGATGAATGTTCGACCCACATAGCGATTTCTGCATAGTACTTCTACGAACGGAATCCCTGACTAGTACCCAAACAACTTTCAATACATATAAATGTTTATTTGTATATTATTCTACGACATCTTGTGTTAATTTCCTTAACTTCTTTGCTAGTCTACTTATCAATGCCAGTGGGAGGTTATTTCAATTTATATAACCCGATATTGACTAAAATATTATAAAAGGTTACCTGAGCTGCAAAGCCTTTGGCTGCTGGTGTTCCGGACTCTGGTACTGAACTCACGATGTCTGCTTCCACAGGACTTTCAATGGCCAGCTGACGACCAGATCGTACTCTGACATTATATACCATTTGTCCTGCGTCACAAACGATAATTATGAAATTCACGGACAACAGGTCATACCATGCCAAACACACCTTCGAAGATCGTATCTGGTCGAGCAAAATAAACGTATTCAAAAATGCAAAAGGACATTCGCTGTGGATTATCCAACGTCACACGCCCACAAGATTTGAGTCCCCCTGAACGAGTAATTTCCACAATCTCCCCAGGCAATACATCTCTGCGGTACCTGGCGCCTACGGACATCAAGTTACACGATTCCGATGACAAAATCCAGCCATCCACAGGCCCATCGGGCTTGTCCGTGGGAACTGTTGTAATTCACCAGTATGGGATGGAATTTAAATTTAATTGGAATTTAAAATAATAACATAAAGAATGGAATGCCTTACGATCATAATTGCGAGGTGGCCGCTCGAGATTTTCCAATGTTCCTATGCACAACGGTCGGTTACCGTGTAGGTCTCGTACGCCGTACACTCGGTCCCCAATAAGGATTACCAAGGCATACGACAGTTCGGTGATACTCATAAAGTGTTTGATACGCCCTACCCAGTTGGGTCCATTTTTCTCCCCCTCTGGCGGAGGCAAGCAAAGAACTTGAGCGATAACCTCAGAGTCCGAGTACGTCGAGAGACCAACACCACGGGATAAGACCTAGGACATCCAAGATTTTAAGGAAAATTCAAAAGCAAAATCTTCAAGCGAAATTAAAAACAGCTCAGTATACTTCGTGACGAAGCCGTGTGCCATGAACTAGTTCCCCATTGTGTGCCAATGCTATGGGTCCATGTGCACTGTGAACCACGAATGGCTGGCAATGAACTGTATCGGAGCCCCCCGTCGTGGAGTACCGAGTATGACCAATCCCTATGTCACCTAATAAAAACAAGTCCCGATTACTTATATTACACTATTTCACTCATATAAATTTGCGTAAATTTTATTTGTGTAAAAAAAAGATCTAGCATGACGCTTACCCTGTAGTTTGGCTAGGACTTCCTCTCGGAAAATATTGGTCACTAATCCCATGCCCTTATGAACATTGTACCTCAACTTGCCACCGGATTTGGCTGCAACCATCCCCGCACTTTCTTGACCCCTGAAAAGTTGGCAAAATATAAAGTAAACAAATTATTCTATGTAGTTTAATTAATGAGGCTAATTAATTAATAGGTGTAATTTATTCATAGAAACTCGGATCGATTTTCTTTACCTATGTTGGAGTCCGAGCATTCCCAAGAATACCATTTGAGCGACATTCGCGGTTTCGTCACTGTTACTTTCGGATAAGACGCAAGCAAAAACACCACAATAATGACTCAATCCGGAATCGGATTCCTTGTCGGATTTCTTCGATACAACTGACATATTCTAGTGTATCTTTCCTAAGAGGTTCGTTGGTCGTACAACGGCCTTATATAAGTTAGTGGCGAGACACGGGAATCGACGGGAGACTGCAAGATGAACGAATGAACGAGGACTGCAACCAACTAAGACAATCCTGGCAATCCCTGCTGTAGCCCTAGCCCAAGGCTTTACTACAACGTAAGGTGGCTAAAAGCTTAACAAAGTCGTGTTTAATAGCCAAGCGTTGAGCAAACCAAGGTGATAATTTCGTCATGCGGTATACTATAATCATAGGGTCATGTAGTCCGATATATTAACATACTAAAAATATTCGACCCGGGTGAATCAGTGACGTAGTCAAATGAAAAAATGAGAAAGTTTCTCGCAAGGGCAAGGATCATTCAAGCATCTTTAGACTGGGGTTTGCCCTTAAGGCAAGCCAATCCGTCCTGATCAAACGTGGTTGCTTTACACAAGTTAAATGCTTTTCAAAGGGGACATACTTATCAAGTAGCTTTAGACAGGTTATGTGTTTTTTCAAGTGGGACTATATTCAATTTCCCATACTCTCATATACATTGTTTTAAACGACGAGAATATTTTAATTTATTTTTTCTATCAGCCTTCTCGATGTTATTAGCATTCCGCGGTCATGACGTCACAAGCGTATCATGAATTGCTTACCGCGCTTGTTTATGTGGCGAGTGTTGTGTTCGGACCTATGCTTGATACACTAACGTCCGTGACGTTGGAAAACCACGTGCTACTATTTTTGCAACTATTTTTCTACAATAGCTTAATTACTACTTCGCAAAGAAAACGCACAACTATAAAATCTATTTCTATTTTTAGACTTTATAACGGTCCCGTTTTTTGGTGGCGCTCCGATCAAGGTTCCTATCGCATTGCTGCCTTTTTTATACAAGCAGCACTTACTTCATTTTCACTCTATTAGATTTTTTTTAATAGTGTGTCTATTTATATGGGGGGCCTGACTATTAGCATATTTTTTTTTAAGGTTGATTAGGAGGTCAGTAATATGGTGTTATACCGGTTTGGTGGGGTAGGGTTATATAAGGCTTAAAAACCCTGTTTGAATAAACCACGTGAGATGTACAGCGCTTTATATTCGTATGGATGGACTCTATTTGTGACATAGTAAATATAGCTTTAGAACGATGTTCCTAAATTTTAAAGCCAACAAGGAATATGAAAGTTTCAGCTCTTGTTTATTGCTGCATCCAAAGTGTCAATATAGGTTTAAAAGATTCCATCATCTCGTTCACTAATACGTTTACAAAAAGCAAACTTTGAAACAGGGCTTCGCAGCTTTTCTCTGTCTGGGAAGCCTATAGTGCAAAACGTTAAGCTATAAGTCTGCTGTTTACTTTCCAAAACGATTCTTTCATCTTTAAGACAAACAAACATGCAAATAGCAACACAAAGTTCGTACTTACGAACTCACAAAGTTCGTACCCTGCAAACTTTCTGAGAACTTACGTAAGATCCTTCCAAGTACTTCAAAAGCATGAAAGAGTAGACTGATACGTAAAACGAAGTGTCAAACCTGTTTCTGAACGCTCAACCTCATTCCCATTCAGTTGCAGACTTGATGCTTGCTAGATCATTGACCCATTTGTGACTCAATATCAGTTATTTAAACTCAGCGAAAGCAATCCACACTGCCATTATTATGGATTCTCATAAACTAAAGCTTCCCAATATCCCAATTCTTTAAAATCATTAAATGTAATGCAGCATTGCCATCTAGCGGTATACTCATAGTCTTAAGTCACAAACACCTTCAAATTTGGAAAATCATAATCTGATTTTCTACTGATTTGACCAAAGAAAGTCAGCCTCAGCTGATATAGGTGCAAAACAAGCTTAAAATCACCGGCTTTCTTATGACCGATTCTTAAACTATATTATCGAAGAATCAATTTGTCTTCTTCAGTACAACACTAACCTTAATTCGTGGAATGACAACATGAAAATATTGAACCTTTTCGTGATTGACTGTTTATGATTTGATCAAACTGAACCGTAGCTTTTTGTGGTCCTCTAATTCCAGACCATTAAATCATGGCTGCCGGAAAGAAATGGAGGGGAAAACCCCCGCATGCAAGTGGCGTTATATGTTCTTATTAGGTTACAATATCGATAACTATAATTGAACTACTATCCTGTTACTCATTCGTCATTCCCTTATCCGACAGAAGAAGAGAAAAGCTGGTTTCCAACAAGGGACGCACTTCTTCTTGAGCGAGGTGCAGCTTTACTACAATGTTTACCCGCCATTTCACACAGGAAAAGGCGTGTCTTCCTACTATGGTCATAACAACACCAGCACATATGCTGCGATACTCTTGAATTCCATTAACTTTTCTTAAAGTCTGTTACACTCTTTGATTTAGCAGTGCTTTGCAAATATAATTTAAACCATAAGGTTTTAGAAGCTACAATTATAACCACAACTACTACTTCGGCTAAATACAGTGGAACCCAATTTATAACGATATAACCCGCCTATACCGATTCAAAACTTACGGTCTCGGTTACGGTACCGTATGTATAGGCCAGTTCTGATATACCGATAGTCCGTTTATACCGATACCGCTTGTCCGGTCCCTAGCTCATCGTTATAAGCGGGGGTTACACTGTATACAATATTTAACACTCAATTTTGGTAAACTCTTCTTTAAGCATTAGAAATGAATCTGCGTAGCAATATCCATGAATGTCTTTCTTTACCTCCTTCCACCCACAAAACAGTACTCATCAAAGGTGATTACCAGTATTACCATTACTCTTGTGACGGTTTTCAAGACCAGGTAAACTTACTTTAATTTTCTGTCAACTTCTTCAACAAAACGAATTTAAAGTTATAAAAAATTAGGGATGGGGTTGTGGCTACCGTACTTTACAGACTCTCAGCTCCTGGATTCAACTCAATAGTTCCAAAAAATTGCCAAATCCACCTTCAATCCCCGAAATCCAATCAACTTTAATCCAAATTGGTGACAAACCTCCTTCTTTCCAGAATTCGCGAGACTGGATCGGCACAGTCGAAGCAGGATTAGTTCTCGACCAACTCTACGACGTCCCTTGCAAAATTGTACACTGCCCCTCCCTCCAATCGTTACTAGACACCCATTGGCCAACTCTGTGGTCGCATTTTGCAACTTTAGCAAGTCCTATTATGGTGGGCGGAGGCTCAGACCACGCCTCCAAAGGTGTCTTGAGCTTATGTGAATCTCCCACCCAAAAATTTGCTCTTGTTCTGGTAAACAACTATTCACAAAAACTAGTTTTAGCAAATTCATCGAAATCTTGTTTTCTTTTTTAAGGACCCTCATTATTCCGGCTCCCAGAATGATAATATGGAAGAATGGGTCCACTGGGACGATTTAGCCGCAAATTGGAACCACTCCTCCTTTTATAATCTTTGTTTGCCTCAAATTCGTTCAAATTCTGCAAAGTAGTGCGAATTGTATTACATATTTTTCCTTACGACGATTTCTAGTAACCGATTATACGGTAAAGTCTTGATCAATGCCATTAGTTCGTGCAAATTGCCATATAAACACCCCGTAGCTTGGCCCACTTGAATTGCTTGGCCCAAACGGTCCAAACATAGTTGAGTGACGTCATCAGGTGGCAGAGTGTCTTCGGGACAGGTTCGAAGGGCGTGTACGTTTTCTAGAAATGCTTTCACGATGGAGGAAACATACCGAGGCGACAAAACGTCTCCAGGAAGTAAAGTTTTGGCAAGAGAGAGTTTCTCAAGCATACTTTCCAACAGTCCAAGATGGAGTTGACTTAAAGGTTTTTCTGGAACGGGGTTTGTGGGAGAGGAAGGTGGCGTGGCTGGTTCTGAATCGTTGAACGGCGAGAACTTTATGAGTTTATGTGTTTGGGGTACGTAGGGTGCGATCGGGGCTTCGATACACCACCTGAAAGAGAAAAATTCATTAAGTATTCACTCGAATTCGAAGTAAATTAATTTTCCTAAAATTCAGAAAAATTTTAACAATATCTACCACAAATCTCTTTACAGTAATATACAGGAAGCTTCTCTTTAAAGACCGGCTATCTTAAACTTTCCATTTTTGCTTCCATAAATTTAATTTCTAGAAAAGTCGCAAGGTGAAAACTGAAAAATTTGAGAAATTGTTTTGGAAACTAAACACAAACTGTGGGATTGAAATTGTTGCAGAACCTAAACACTATACTCTTGTAATGTTCCCATTTCCGTCAATATTGCATAGATTTTAAAGAACTAATTGATTTGAATAATTACCGCAATAAACCAGCTAAAGGAGTAACACTGGTCATAACAATGCTTCCTTTAGGCAGAAGTGGTTGTAAGTTCAAAGTCAGCGGGGTCAAACACAGCCTGGGATTAGCAGAGATCCATTGTGTAATAGTTTCAATCAAAGCTGGCGGAGGGTGAGTAAATTTTCCGCCTAAACGTCAAAGAAAACAAATTTAATTCAATTTTTCCAAAGATTTTCAATCGTTAGAGGCTAACATTTCTACCTGTAACGCCTCCATAGATTTCAGCAGTTGCTGACAAGAAACACGCTGTGAAATGTGGCGCTTTATTAGGCAAATTAGCTAATGATGGAGCCGCCATAGTAGGCGAAAGTAACAAAAAGTAATCTTCGACCAAAACTCGCGCCAAATTCACGGAATGTTCACTTAAACAGCCCAACTGTTGCATCCAAACACCAGTACAATGTAATATCGGTCGACTGTCCATGGCTAAGGCCACTGAGACCAATTTGGCCAAAATTCTCATCCGATCCAACAAATTATTGACGCTGTTTGTGCTGTTAGGGTTTGGGCCACTCGTACCGGAGCTATTAGGGGCGGGGCTTGGGACAGGACTGGGGTTATGCGGTGGAGTGAAGAGCATCATGAAAACGGTGTTTAAAACGACTTCTTCTTTACTGGGTTGTATGAAAAAGTCGTTTAAAACCTGAAGCAAAGCAAGTTCTTGTGTGGCTGTTAATCGCTAATGAAAAAGGAATTAATTCAGCTTATTTTTTAAATTAAAAGTGGCGTCCTGAGTTACTTTCTTGCGTGAACCTTTACGTTCGCCCTCGCAGAAGACAAACTCGTCAATTATTTCGCCAATGTAGTCCAGCTGTTTGGAGGTAGGCGGTCTGGAGTGAGCCAATGGCAGGCATAGTTGTTCTAACGAAAAAATTCAGGGAATTTTATGAGTTTCGATCAAGTTTTTGTAGTTTTACCTAGTTTTACGAGAGCTTCGCTGGCAGATTGAGGGAAATCAAACTTTCTGAGCAGAGATTTAGCGTCAGGGATATTTTGGTTCATTTTAAAGAGATTTTAAGAACGTTTGAAGCAGTTACTGCTAGGATTGTTTACATTTTAGCTGGAGGCGGGCTTATGGTGAAGCGCGTGCTACGCCTGCGTTTAAGCGGCAACTTCAAATCGAAGTTATGAGACGCGGATATCATAGAGATCATTAATACCTGATTTATAAAAATGCAATTATTTAATTAATTATTATGCGTTCGACAGTAAATTAACTATTTGATATATTCTGACATGTTTATACTAAGTATTTCAATGTTTATATAGTTCTTCGCGCGCTTGTTACGAATAGTATTTGACATTCCAATTCCAAAGAAAATTATTTTACAAATGAACTATTTGATATATTCGAACAAAATGCTTTTTGACCCTGTATTTATACTCAAATATTAGAACACCATTTCATCTATTCTACACTTTCTGCGCTTTATTGACATAAATAAAATTATCACAGCCCTATAATTATCCATTTATATACAAAATGAAGACTAAGTTTTAGCAGTGTAACTTTAGTAGAATTAGTACCAGATTTAAGCCTTAATCGATCGTTATTACGCTGATTGTCGTTAAATTTTTCACTTCAAACTTACAATTCCACTGAATATAAACTGTTATTTGAACACAACCGGCACGTTGAACGGCACGCGACCCCGTATGACCTCCTACCGCGTTTCGGATAGACGTTCATGCCCAACCTTCCCCTCCCTCTTCCACCTTTACCCTCAGCATGGGTTAGGGTTCGTTTTTCCAAAGTTTTTGATACTCATCTGTGGTCACAAGCAAACATGAAAAGTCCGTTTTTCGCCGTCTCCATGAGGGTCACGTGACCAAAAATATGCTCTTGATTGCTATCAATTTGTCAATCTATTAACTGTCCATCCTGCGTCCCTTTCATACAGAAATATGACTATTGTGAGGGAGGGGGAGACGACGAGACCAATTGCTGTAGCTATTGTAACGGATGAACTCAGCCTTTTAACTCTTGAGCTCATTGTCGTTCATCAAGACCAATCAAGAGCTTAACAAGCCACTTCCCGCCTCGGGAACTTTTATTTTACTTTTTTTTTTCGAGAGGGTGGAGGGAGGAGGAGGGCACAAGCGAGAGTGAGGCAAGCATCCCTCTCTTAGATGTGTGTATCTGTGTATAAAAACCGCATTGGTTAACAGACTCCGGACCTAGTCAGTTGTTTTAATTGTGGTGAACGTGGAAGTTTGTAAAAGTTAATTGGGGAAATTTAGCGCTAAAGTGGTTTAATTGAAGAGGTAGAACAGTTTGCGTATGGCGCTTAATCCCACCGTTGTCGCTAAAGCTCAGGCTGAAGCTAGAGGCAGCTTTCATTCTATTCAGGTAATTTTTTAATATTTTTATTCGAGCCAATTAACTCGGAAATTACGACAGCGTACGTGGTCTGGAAGGCTTTCTTGTGGAAGAAGTTTTCGTGGGCGTGGTTTCGCGTCTTTAAGATTGCGATTTTTTGGGTTTATTGAAGAGATAATTATATATTTTATTGTACCTTTAAAGTTTGAAAGATTTGTGATCGGATTTAAATTGGTGAATTTCTTTCCACAGAAATTCTTAAATTTTTCTTAAAATTTGGGAAGATCCTTACGGAATTTAATAAAAATCTGAGTCAATTATCTTAAATAAATAATCTAAATCAAATCATTCAGGCTTGATTCCGATATCATTGGATTTAACTTTCGTGCGGAATGACCTGTAATTATATTTGATCTAAGTCGTTCTAATGTTATTCTTTCTAAACCGTGTTTCTCAAACGTTTATTTAAACCGTATTTAAATAGGTAATGCTTGGGTTCCAGCATGGTGGTGACCTCAACCCCACGCCTTCCCACCTAGCGGAATGTCAAGACGGCACGAACTACGGCGCGTCTGCCTCCGCCACGGCTAGTACTTCCTTCGCTTCCTCTACTGGAAACAAAAACACGAAGAAGGACGGGAAGAACAGTAAAAAAGCCGCCGAAGCAGCTGCCGCTGCTGCGGGCAAGAAAAAAAAGACCCGCACTACCTTCAGTCCGTACCAACTCGAGGAGCTTGAGCGCGCTTTCGAGCGAGCGCCGTATCCGGACGTTTTTGCGCGTGAAGAGCTAGCGTTACGCTTAGCGCTGTCTGAGTCGCGGGTTCAGGTCTGGTTCCAGAACCGCCGGGCCAAGTGGCGGAAACGCGAACCCCCCCGCAAGAACGCTCCAGCGCTATTCGTCCCAAACCCGAACCATACGCATGGACACGCGAACTCGCCAAATGTCACTTCCGGTAATCACACCACGTGTTGGCGTCCCGCGCCAGATTTCTCTTCTTCGTCCTCCTCCACGTCTTCCATATCTTCCCCTACGTCAGCCAATACCCTAGGCACGCCTACTTTGCCTCACTTCCATAGTTTAACAGGGTATCCGAACTCTTCAACTGCGTCCATGGAGAGCAATTGGCCCTATATGGACTTGGGCTGTTATTATGGTAATGTTAACGCCCCGACCCATCCACCTCCACCCACTGCACACCACCATGCTCACTACTATTACTCCACGCATGCGCACAATCCCGACGAAGCCACCTTAGGGTTCGCCTTGCCTAAAACGTTACCCGAAATGGATACGGCTGGGGCGGGGACTATGGGCGTGACTATCAAGGAAGAAAATATGTTCTACGCCACGCCTCTCTACGAAGATGAAGAAGAGGAAGACGAGGAAGAGGAGTGTGGTGATCGACGCGATCCGCGTGATTATATGCACTACTTGCATTAGTTTGAGTTAACTGAATCTTAATTTCAATAAAATACGAGCTGGGTTTAAATGTGAGTGAATTTGCAAGATAATACTCTAAAAATGTGTAAATTTTATTGCATGTTTTCGTGGTGAGAGTTTAAAAATTGTGCGGTTTTCTTTTCAGCAAATTTAGTGAATTTGCACATGCATTTTGTGTAATTGTAGAAAAAGGATTTTGCAGTCCTTGATCCGGCTTGCCATTTGTGCCTTACGTAAAAGATTTTTGTAGTTTTGTATCGTCGCTTTATAATGTTTGGAATACCAGTAGAAATCACATTTCAATCCCAAAATTCACTTATTTACTTTGGATAGTTTAAGTCTGATTGCCTCTCAATTTTGATTAAAACAAACTCAGTCGATTAAGATAACGTACTTTACTCTAAGGTACGTTTAGAATAACCTTATTGTGAGTTATTACATTGGACAGAAAATGTATTGGAAGTTAATGACAATAGAAACAGAATCATTCTTCCTGAACAGACGCGTTTTAGAAATCAAGCACCTAACAATGAAATCTTCTGGAATTATCGTCATTCTTTGGTTGTAAGCGATCATCATTAAGCAAGAACAAGTTGAGCTTAAAAAAATGAATTTAGAACATCCCATTCCATGAATCCCCCCCCTGTAATTTCAAGGTGGAGGTAACGTGAGACATGCTTTTTGCCCTGGAGCGCCATCTTGTTGCTGCAATTGCAATGGTTCTGTCCGGTAATGAACCACTAACGCCGGTACGGAAGTGAAGACCTGCCAAAATCAATTTCAAGCTGTAATTCCCATTCGGTCAACTTAATGTTCGCGTTAAAGCATGAATTGGGTACTAGAATTCAAATTTGGCGCCAAACTTCGACTTGGCGCCAAATGCCCTTTCAAGCAAGCTTTAAACAAATTCAAACTTTTGAGTTCCACTCAAAACTGTTAGGAAAAACAGCTTTAACTTACCACTTCCTTCTCCTTCACTTTTCCTAAGGCAAACTGTCCATCTGAGCGCCTCCGTACCAGAATATGGTAAACACGCCCCTGGTGGAGCAACGAAAGCGTGTAGGGACTGTCAGCGCCGCCATGAGTTGAAGGCCTGACTAAGTAACGGCCGTCATCCCCGCACCCTTTCAACAGTCTTTCAGCGTCTTTGCGGTTCATGCGTCTGTACCAGACTTGGCGAGAAAGCTCTGATACTTGCGGGCTAGGAGGGGAACTACCGGATGGTATGTTCAAGGGCGCAACAACAGTTTTAGGGACAGTATTGAAGTTCATCGTAGGTGGTAGTGGTAGAGCCGGTAGAGATTCATTGGGTGGCAGCGGTAGGGGGAGTGAAGGGGGAGGGTTAAAACGGGTCTTATTTTCGTAAATAGGATCTGCTTCATGGTTTTCTTGTGGTCCAAGTTCACGAAAAGGGGAAACCGAAGCTCCACGACTATTCAGATCCGGATCGGAAGAAAAAGAGCCGCCGCTACTGCATCTCGACAGCGGTTGTATAACAGGAACTAATAAACGAAACGCTAATGAAAACCCAAAGCTATTCAGCTATTTATTACTCCAAAGTCCTAACCGGAAAGTTATAACTGCTATTATGGAACCAAGTAACCAAATATATAAAGATATATACAGAGGCAACATCCCTGTGTAGAAGTCTGTTACCAAGAAATAGACCGAAAAGGAGGAGCCAAAAGTGGTGCCGCATGCCGAATGGCCGTTAAACACAATCGGTGTTGCTTGTTAGAAACATCGATTATAAACAGTTCAAGTGTGAATAGTAATAGTATGGGGGGAAATCAATTCCAAGATTGATCAGAAAAACTAGTGAATCGATATATCCATTAGGATTATTGCTATCGATTACGTTTGAACCGCATTTATATATTTCCCGATACGAGCAAGGCGTTGGTCAAACAGGTCTGATCAATCCTGTCCTCTCAGGGAAGAAGTCTGCAGCTTCGAAAAGTGGTAACAAAAGGCATATAAGAAGGGCTTCATGTTCCCTCTCTCTCTCTCTAAAAGTTAGGCTAGCCGATAGAGTAAAGATATATATATATATATATATATATATATACATACATATATATATACATATATATATATATATATATATATATATATATATATACATTACGTTATCGTACGATATTGTAGATATCGAATGCAAGATAATATCTATAAAATTCGCACAAATAGTATGGGAAAAAGAGAAAAGAGGCCCTTACTTACCAACCAAATCCTGGTCCGGTGGAGACAGCGGTAAGGGAGGCAACGGCCGCGGCAAACCGGTTTCTCGCGTCTTCTGCGACAGCGCTGCGGCCAATGCATACGCTAGTCCGGGATTTTCAGTAGTCGGTAAGGTTGGCAGTGGTTGACTCTGCGTAGAACCATAACCTGTCTTCCGATTCTTATTCTCTCGCTCTGCAAACCACAAAATAAAACAACCAAAAACGGTAAAAAATTGTTTTGAGCGAAATTCTTTTTGACGTTTGACGTCATAGCTCGTGAACCGGAAATTCTGATTCCCATAGTAAAAATTCCCCTTCTTTCTCAGAATTCCATGCGTCCTCCTTGACACTGAACCCATGCAAAAGAGTGCCAATCTTTTTATAGAAAACTACTACAAAAATCACGAAATTCTCAAAATTTCGCAACAGTTCTTTTTACTACCTGAGTAGACGGGTTCGCGTGACCTTGGGGGTAGGAAGTTAAGGTCAGGATGGCCGTTTGACAGGAGAAGGTCATCGTCTTCGCTGACTAAAGTTTGCAAACTTCGTCTCAATTTCTCGCGAATTTGAACCGCGCTTTCGACTAAGTTTCCCGCACAGCGTTTGCCCATACTTAGAACACAGGGACCAGCACGTGTCACGTACTCAGTGTATCCACCGCACGTAACTACGTATTTAAACAACTCTTGCTTGCGAAATTTACGACCCATGATGTGTTTTTTTTCAAACAAACTACTACAGAATTAATTTTCACAATTGCTAAAAACAAATCTTGAACTGCTTCGTTTGTTTGTTCACATCCAAGTGTCAGCATGTGCAGAAGGGGACCAAATAGTGACCACGAGACGAGTTTACTAAACAAGAAACTGATTCTTGGAATGCTATAGCTTCCGGCGTACTTTTTTGGGGGGTAGGTAGGTAATTGGGGTTTTCCTGTCCACTGGGGGGGGGTCTTCATAAATGGCAATATGAAGTCGGGATTTCGCATCAAGGTGATTTCTAGGCCATGGCTAGAATTTGCCAAAATGCATGCGAAAAAATTCGCGAAAAAAATGCAGAAATTAACAATTGATGCGACTATTTTTGTAACCTTGTTTTACAGTAAAACAGTGCTTTATTTAAGTACTTTCCTTCTAAAATTGGAATACTTTGGTCGTGAAAGATTTTCAGTACGAAACTGGGGTGAACCAGATATAACTTACGCGTCATGCTAACTATCAACGGAATAGCTTCAAATGAGTCTAATCCTTATAGTGGAATTAATTAAAGGCTGCTCCTTTTGAACCGGTTTGCATGTGTCCTGTCTACAGCCAACCCGAAACTTATATACAGCGGAATCCGTTGTTAGCATGAGCTGAAGGACAGACAAAATGCTCTTACCGAACTACACTAGGTTTCTACTTTTCTTAGTTTCGGCTCAGTTTTAGAGAGGAGCAGGTTCGAAATTAGCAACCTTTAATTAATCCCACGGGTAAGGATTAGACCACTGTGGTTTCTCCATACTCGCTTTTTTTATATGATAGTACACAAAGTAGGTTGTAGTTCCCTTTGTTTACTTTCCTTTTCTAGAATCACTACACCTACTTTCTTTATTTCGTAACGATTTTTCCACAATTTTCATATAGATGATTGAGGAATTCCTTACAATTCCCTTTGCGGCAAATCTTCTAAGTTTACCTTGTCATACGCTTCAATGAGCCGCAACTTCTCATTTACATTAAATCAATCATTTTGTTCGTCGCCATTTTTATATAAACCACACGTCTAGACACAACTAACACTGAGCCTTTGAAAATCCTACACTTAGGTAGGGTTCTAATTCCCTTCTAATTGTCCCAGTCAATTAAAGGAACTGGGCATTCAATTGAATAACCTGCTCATTTAATTGACTGGGGAGTTTATTAGGGGATTTCTCCCTAAGCGTAGTAGTAGGCTGGAAAAGTGGAAATTACAAGATTGGTAAAAACTATGTAAAAGCAAGGTCATTGGTCAATTATGCAAAGTCCATGTAGCAAACACTTCTGTAGATTCGTTACTGTATTTACATGTGAAGATTATTTTGAAATCGATTCTAATATCCGAAAGTGTGATTCTAAAAACAATTAAAATGCTATGAATTTCATCACTTTGTATCAGTCCTTTACTTTGATTCCATAAAGCTAGCTAATTATAATAACCAGTGATCGCAATACGTGGCATCTACTGTACTTCAAACCGGATTCGCAACGCGCGGGGAATTACATATTACGTTGGTTGTTTATCGGGATAAAAGACCGGTTTGTTTAGAAAGTTCAGAGTACATCTGAGTCAGCTATGTAGCTGACTCAGGTGCACGTTAATTGGTACACAAAATAAAGTTATTCAATTCGGAAACTTGTTTTCCATTCCTATCAAAAACTTACTTTAATGTCGATACAAACTTCCAAGGCTAAGAAATTATGTTTCTATTTCACGAAGATTAATTATCGGGAAACTAAGTTGCTTACCTGAGATAGTTGTGTTATTTAAGGAAAGTTTGGAGCGCAAAGCAGTCATAAACCCTTTGCTTTTATCCCCCGTGGACATTGGCTGGATATGAGTCGAAGGTGGGACATTGGGAACTTCGTATTGGTCATCTTCTTCTAGTTGGGGTGCGGGTTTAACAGGGAAAACTACTGGAATGTTACTGGGTATGTCGTAGATTTGTTCGTCTTCCAAATTCGAGTAAATTTCTTGCTCTTCTTCTTGCTCCCTCGACGGCAAGGGAATGGGTGTGGTTTGGTTACGAGGCGGGCCAGCAGGGGCAGGAAAAGAGGGCCAATTCATCGACTTTACGTTCGCTGGAGGCAAAGTAGGAGGTACACTGGGCTGAACGATGGGAACTTCGTAAGTTTCTCCTTCATCTTCTTCAATCTTTTCCGCTGGAATACGTTTGGGAGGTTCAGGTTTAGCTGACATAGCTTGTTTAAAGAGAAAAGAGGAAGGTCTATTCGTAAAGGAGGGGTTTGGGGGAGTTATAGGTGGCCTGGGCCTTAAGTTTAAGTTATTAGGTTGAAAAGGAGGTCGTGTCGTCACAGTAACTGGTTTAGGGGCGGGGGTTCGAGTCGCAGGAGGCGGAGCGAAGTTTCGATTCGCGATTAGGGGTTTGGCAGCTTTGGGTGGGTGTACTGGAGCCGTTTTTATGGCTTTGATGAGATTATTAATGCGTCTGTGGAGATAAAGTTAAGTAAAAAGTTAATTTTTCCGATTTCATTTTAGAGGTTATGTACTTTATGTGGGTGATTTTGATGTCGCCTGCGCCGACCCAAGGCATGATTTTGTCATCTGTGAGGTTTAGAAGCGCAGTTCCATCAATTTGACGTTTTCTAAACGCTTCAGAACATTCGCCTAAGTTTGACTAAATGAATGGCAATTAGTTAAGGAAACCTTTTGAGTTATTTCAAGTACTGTTTCAAGGAGTTGGACGACTTGTGCGACGTCGAAAGTACAAATTCGCGAAACAGGAGGCAAATTGCCGAACACAATGCTTCCGCGATTGGCCATTTTGTGAAAATCGGTTGGTTCTTTGGCGTGGGAATGATTATCACAAAATTTTGCTATTTTTTAATGCATGTTATGGAAATATCGACAAGCAGCAGATGAGGCACTGGCAGCTAAAAGGCTAGGTTAGTTTCACTTTTTATGTTTCACTTACACGTTTTGTTTCCCGAGAAGAAATGATTTGAGGAATTATAGTCGAGTGATGCTGAAGCAACGATTTGAGAATGTGTATGTCATCAGGAAGTACACACCCATTATCAGATAGCACATCCATGAGGAAAAAAAGGCTGTAGTGGTTTGTTGGCAGCGGGAACTATCGTTATCGGGAAACATCCGAGGCGTTGCCGATGTAAAAAGGGAAACCGCGAATGGCGTTGATGTTAAAAGAATATAAAGAAGCTAAGAGCGAAATGAAAAGCGCTATAACTGATCCCACTAAACTGCGCGAAGGAAATCGGGCAAAAATGTTGTAAAATGCGGTATTATAACCGCAGTAAATCAAACAACAGTTATGAAAAGATAGTTGTATGAAGCATTTCAAGGGCTGAAGTTCTCGAAAAGCTTTCTAACTTTGGAAAACTTGGACCATGGGTATGAATCTCTGCTAAATTGCGACCCAAACATTGGAAAACAAATGGAAAAACGCTTTCTTTCTACTGATTTTTCAAAGTGGTTAATAAACCAAGACAAAAATGAGGTGAAATGTATTTATTTACCAAAGTATCACAAGAAAGGATCTGAATAAATTAAGTTTGCAGTTTTCTTAGCATTCGCAATTAAAAGTGCCTTCACAACTACTGGCCACTCCCCTTTTTATGTACATAGTGTGTGTTCCCTTCACTTGCTCTGTTTTCAAACCCCTAGGAATATCCCCATAGAGCATGCAAATTAAAATATTTGGTTTTCTGTTGATTCTGGAAGCATTGAAACGCCTTAAAAATAGCTTCTCATTCCGTCTCGTTTTCCTTTAAATGGGAAAGCAGCGACGACGCTGGGCCCGGTCTACCACGTTGGGCTTGGTAAGCAGCTAACAAATTGCCCAAAGCAGCTCCATTGATATTCACTGGCTCAAAACTCTCCACATCATCCAAGGAAGACTCTGACGACGATTTATGAGCTTTCGGAATCGTTTTCACCTGTGTTCCCTCCAACTCTTGGTCCATAGCGTCCATATACTCCTTCAACGATCCTACATTTCCACAAAATCCCAATTTAAATATGAATTTTTTTCAATTACACAAAATTCTCTACCTGGAGGCAACTCATCTTCTTCCTCATCTTCACCATAGGAGCTCATACCCGTATCCGAGTCGGAAAAGTCATCTTCAGGGACGTGGCAATCCAAAATCCCTTCCAACGCTTTTCCAAAACTTTCAGGATCAAAGCCAATATTCGTCGAAGCTTCCGAAACGGTGGAAAAATTGGACAAGGTTGATACTTTGCGTGAAGAATGGGCCTGCGTTGAACGTTTCCGTCCGCGACTGACTTTCCTAGGCTCCGCCCCTTCGGCTCCAGCTTCGTATTTCAGAAACTCTTCTAAATTGGGCAACAGCGCGGTGTTTTCGCCACTTTTCAAGTTGAATTGCCTTTCGAGGAGCTCATCCAAGCCTTCAGGACTGAGTGTCAGCCAGGAATCGTCTAGAATTATCCACAAAACACATTAAACAAGCTCGAAATGGTCAGAATGCTCCTTACCATCATCAGGAGTCGTATCATTTTTGCCTTCTCTTTCATAGACACTCCCATCCACTTCCTCTTCTAGCAAAGCGAGCAGTTTCTGCGCATGTGCAGGACGACTGCCTTCTTTCCAGTCCACGTGTTGCAAGAAAAACTCTTTGGCTTGCTCCCATAGTGCGATGTAAGGCTCGGACTGGGCTAAAAAGTCTTGAAAATAGCCTCTTTTCTCCAAGCTGGCCAAATATCGTTGCCATTGCACGTTTTCCTCCAAACAGGGTACATTGACTTGCTTTTGTGCTTGCGCAGCCAAGATTTCAAAGCCACACGCCTTCAGAAACAGTAAATGAAGCACAATGAAGGTTTAAGGACATACAAATGATCAAATTACCAATTTCATGCCTAAATCGAAGCCTTTGAAGGTGGGATGGTTGGAAGCAGGTACGTTCCAGCCGACTATGCGCGGTGGTGCGTAGGTGGTGGCCTTGAGAAGCGCGTACTGACCACGTGACATAGTAATCCTGGCCCAGACGCGGCTTTCTGGGGGAAATTTGCGCATAGCGGATAAAGTCGTGCCTTGTTGGTCACGGTGTTGGTGGAATGCCTGGATCGCGGCTGAAACTAAACTCGGGCATCGCTTTAGGGCATGGGCGCACGCCCACGGGATATAACACTTGGTCCGTTGTAATAGCTGCTCTAAATTCCCTTCAAATCTGCCAATAAATAAAAGATACGAGTTAAAATCTACCTCTAATCAAATTAAACTGGTAGAAATATCAAAATTCCCAGCGTAGAATTCTCGTGCTATTTAAGGAAGATTCTTAGAGGTAAAATCAACAAAAAACGAGTGAAATATTCAGATTTTTGTCAGTGTTGTGGGTTGCGGGGTCGGTTTGTTATTGTTTTGATGGCCGCGTGGGTTCAACGATAATCGATTACTTCGTATTAAGTAAGTATCGATTACTTCTATGATGTCATGGTCTGAAGGTTCCATGACATCATTTCCAAAGCGCGGTTTTTGGGTTTTCAATATAACGGTTGATTGTTATTTCTTTCTGGATAAATGAGCTTCTTAGCTCGTCTTTTACGGTTTAAAGCTAAAAATTGTGTTAACGATAAAAAGCGAGTTGGAATTCTGGGTTGACATTTAGAGGAAAGACAGGGTTAAAAAGGAAATAATTTTGCTTACTTTTCCAAACGCTCCTGGAGTTGTTCTTGACACTGTTCATTAACCATGTTGACCTGCGTGAAATTGCGAGCAATGTGGACAGCTTGGGACACTGTGGGAGTGGTCTTGCTAGGTAAAGGCGTTAAATGAGCTGGGCTTTCCGCAATTGGAATAACATACAATTTCCCTTCCACCAAAAAAACCTACAAGTACAACAATCTTTATAAGTAAAGAACTCCTTTGTAGTTGCATTCACAGTATATAGGTTTGTAAACCTTTAGACTGCTGTTGCATTATTTTCAAATTTTAGAAGACTTACCCTATTTATAGCTGTATTGGGTTGCAAAAGTTTCGGCAAAAGCTCCGCTACTTCTGCCAACAAAAATTCGCCGTCCGCATCTAATACACTATAGGATTAAACAAGAAAACTACATGTTTTGAAATCTGGAACTGACAAACTTTTCTTCTAAATTATAGCC
Source organism: Lepidurus arcticus (assembly GCA_003724045.1). Taxonomy (NCBI): domain Eukaryota; kingdom Metazoa; phylum Arthropoda; class Branchiopoda; order Notostraca; family Triopsidae; genus Lepidurus; species Lepidurus arcticus. The sequence goes on along the minus strand of RJJA01000431.1, from coordinate 9,695 downwards.
TATAGGCTTATCACAAGGTGAGGTGAATTTTAAACCCGTATTCCAACCCAGGAACTAGTTTCGAAACCTGAACCAGATAAGAATCAAACTAAATCAAATTTCGAAATATGAAGCCGTGTGAAACACACAAACTTCTCAAATTCCTAAACCTGTTATCAATACCTAATCTGGTCTGTTATCTGAAAATCTATCATGCCACTTTCATCTTCGCCGCAAAAATCCCAAATTCACAGCCCAAAATCTCCAAATAACCAGCCTAGTCTACTCAAATCTATCACTTTCACCATCTTAAAAAAATTGAAAAATTCTCAAAACTGGAAACTTGAAAAACTCCATTAAATAGCTTACAAATGTGTAAAGATAACGTACACTATATTCCACCCAAACGAACTAACTCCGGTTACGGCAAAGCCAGCAATTGCACAACTTGGGACAATTCATGATGAATTTGAATTGCTCTTGAAACTCGACAAGAAATGAACCGCTTCAATTCTTCCTTTGGTTGAAAAAAGGAAAAATTTATTTCTTGTCGCGTTCGAGTCACTCGAAAATCCACCGAAACTTGTGGCACAATCGAAACTGAGCGTACGCAACCAACTTGCAGGGGTTTATAAGTTCGGGATTTGGCCCCGGCTTCTTCTGAAGTTCGTCCTCTCCTTCCTGAAGCGGAAGTCACCCTCCAAAAAGGGGCGGGGCTTGTAAACTTAAAAAAAAAATCGTTCCTAAAGCTGCGTTAGCTCCTGCTACTGTTAAAATATTGCTCATATATCCTGTGCGTGTGATTATTTAATGTGGTTTTAGGTGACATTGGGCGTCATTCCCAATGCCAGATTCGCGCGTTAACCTTGGTTCTTGGCATTGACCTAATTTTCGCTCGGTTGTAAACCTTCATTTCAAGGGCGCAACGCCATTACGTCGCCGTTTCGTCCTCTCCTTGTGCGCGTCCGGCTCTTTTAACGGGTTTCCTCATTGTGAATTTCCTTCCAACGTTTCCTTTTTGGGTAAAAATTCGAAATGAGAGCCCGATATGGAATAAAGTTTAGTCCTTCGGTGTTTCCCGTTCCATATTATTGAATTCAAGTACGTTCCGTTTAACTTTTGTTGAAGGAATAGTTCCGCATTTCAAAATAACTTAACCAACGAAATTTGGGGAATTCTGGATGTTGGAAATTCAATTTTCATACAAAGATTCATATTCGAAGAGTTCAGGGATTTTAATGAAACTTTGGATTATTAAACGACACAAGCGTTTGATTTCGCACGAACTAGGTTGTGGAAGTTTTAGCCATTTGACGCGAAAGAAATTGTTATAATTTGTTGCATTCGAATTAGGAATTTCTTGCATTTGAAGGTAGGAATTCACTGGATTTTACGTCTTGAAGGAGTCTGAAATCAAAAACACAGAAATTTCGATATCAATCAAAACCTTCGACTTGTAAGGTTCACGAAAACTTGAAGGGTCTGTATCAAATTCTTTGATTAAATCAAAACATTCTGATTGTCGATTTTCATGAAAACGGTCGATTAGAAAGAACCTGATCATTAAGTTTGTATGCACCAGGTTTTGAGTGAGACAAACTGGCTTTCATATCGAAACGACCGACCCTAATGAAGCAGACAAGGCTGGACAACAATATTCAGTTCTAGCTTGAATAGCTTGGATGAACGAATAGCTTTTCAAAACTTCCACGTTCAAATGCGTACTAGTCAAGCTCTGAATAGAGGGAGCTGAATAGAACCGTTTATTCATCTCTAAAAAGGCTTGAATGGCATAAGTTTGTTTTGAATTTAATTTGTCTCCACCAGTTATAAACAAATAGAATCCATTTCCGTCATAAGGTTCTTGCGTCACCAAAACATCTTTAGCTTGCCAAGAACCTTCATCCCAAGGTCTTCTTTTAGCGAACGAACGTTCCAGACCAGACCTTCCCATAACTGACCGAATCCTTCAAATCCTTCAAAGAGATTTCCCTCTCAAATTCCAACACGTAAGCCCAAAGGATTCATCTCCTTTTCCACTAATTTATTCGCGAAATCGAACGCCAACAACTTGTAACGGTTTTCCTAGGCTAAGTTGTGGGTCTGTACATCCTTCGCTTCCTTTTTGTTTGGGTTGAGGATTAACTGGATAAGATTCGTTAACTCAGACAAGCCAAAACGGACCGTTAGATCACGTTCAGCGAACAGGGTATTTCTCTAGGGGAAGCCAAGTCATGTTTCACGTTTCCAGACGTGTTCTCCTATCAAATGCAAGAGGTTAGAGAGGTTTGCAGCCTGGCAAAACTAACGGAGTAGCCCATTGCCCATAGCTCAAGTTGCACGGGGACATGGGAGATGCCCGGCCTTGGGATCAAGGACCTCTCCTTTTCTTTTCTTTCTCCTGCTTTGGAAGTACAACCAATCCCAAAACGGCTTGGAAAACCTTCCTCCGCAATTACCTAACGGCTTATTCCGCTATTCCTACCAAGATCTATCGAGGAAATACCCCTCAAACGTCTCCGGACGCTACTGCGCTCGCAGAAACCGGTTTCTGGGCGAATCCCTGTTGCTCATGCGGTAAAAACAAAACTTTGTTGTAAATCCGTAAGAACGTTCAAGTTCACTTTTGCATAATGAAAACGCTCGAGTTAGGACTACAAAGCCATCCACGGGTGGTCAAAACAGTTCAAAACATTCGAAAGTGGTTTTCAACGTTTTAGACAGCTTCAAACTACACTTCGTAGGTTGTAACTGCGGTTCTAACTTGGATCACAAGGTTAGAACGTCACATAGTAGCCTTCAAAGTGAGTTTCAATACTTTCAACCGTAAGTTTCACCCCTTGCGTCTAACGGTATAGATTCAAGTAGAAGTTTCAAGCCAAGTTTCAGTGCTTAAAACTTCATTCTAAGGCTTTGAATTAGACAACGTCGTTTAGAACACTCAAACTGTGTTTGAAATCTTCTATAGCTCAACAAAGCCTGACTAAGACATCCGCGGCGGGTAAACTACAGTTCTTCAGAGGTTCAAAAACGTTCGAAAGTGGTTTTAAACGTTTGAGACAGCTTCAAACTATACTTAGTAGGTTGAAACTGCGGTTATAACTTGTTCACAAGGTTAGAACTTCCTTTAGTAGCGTTCAAGGTGAGTTTCCAACACTTTTAACCGTAAGTTTCGGCACTACGGAGCCGTTCAAACTTCGTTTAACGGTTAAATTCATGTAGAACCTTGAAACCAAGTTTAAACACTTAATAAACTTGATTATAATGCTTTAAACTAGACTGCAAATGTCGACATCGTTCAAAAGTTCATTGAAACATCGTTTAAACACTCAAACTGTCTGAAATCTTTTCATAGCTCGTTTGCTACTTCTTTGTTTACATCTGTTTTGGCGCGCATGGGAAGTTTGAAACATGGTTGACTTCCAGAAGATTGTTCGAACTTCATAGCGTTTTTCCTTGGGAAAACTGAGTTCGGGTTAGGTGCTGCACTACTTTTCCAGTTTCCACACCATGACGTCATAGCACTACTGTGTTGGTTCCTAGAACGCAGTTCAAAACAGAGACCAAGGAAACGCGCGGGTTCCGTGCTTGTCTGGTAAACATGGAGGAATTCTTTTTATTTCAAGATTGTGTGCGCAATAGGGATGGTAAGCCAAGCATAAAGCGGGATAGAATTTCTGTGTAGAGCTGAAAGATAAAATTTCTTCTTAAAGAAGAGAAATTAGCACTTGTCGGCTTTCCGTATTCATATTTCGCGCGTAAATAAACAGCACTGAACTTCCTATACCGCCAAAAAAGCCAGTGCTGCAAAACTTGCTCTTTCCTGCACTTTTCTACTGCTCGCTATCCATGGAAACATGCCCAGCGCAAGTGAACTCGCGCCGGCTTCCCAAGGAAACATGCGGCACCCGCTCAGTGCCGAAAAGTGCAGCACCAGTTTTCCCAAGGAAAAACGCTATCAAGCATTCTTTAAATTCAAAAATGAAATTTTCGCAAGCTTCCAATTCCATGGGAAATGCTGTAAGTTCCGTCTCCGAACGTTCAAAAGTTCGAATACGTAGAAAAGTAGGGATGTATGACAGTAGTAATCCCGCTAGTAATTCCAGGTACAAATTACAGTAAATTCTCCTTGTGGTTAAAGCAAACAACCAAATCCCACTACTTCACCGACTGACCGAGCGACCCAACGCCCAGAGTTATATGTAATTGTACAAAATTATGTTTGGTAGTGATTATTATTTCCATTGAGCATCTAAATACAAACCCTGCTGGGAGCCATATCCCTTGGGGTGTTTTTGCTTTAAAGAATTATTACAATATGCAGCTGTTCAATTTCCGCGCAATAACAATCCACAGTTATGGCTAATAACCTCTTTCGCATTCTTTTCCTTATTGTGAATGAATCGGTGCCGAAATTTGAATTCCAACTAACGCAAGGCTCTAACAATCAACTACTAAATTTTGCGCAAAATATTACTATTATTTTCAATAGAAGTGCAAGATTCTTTAGATTCTTTCTTTGTTGAAATGAGCATTTTGCATTACTGCATCATGCATTACTACTTTCCCTAGATTACTGCCAAGAGCATTTTAATAAAACTTTATATTGTAAAAAAATATTACTCTCCATATAACCCCTGTTAAATACCTAAATACCAAATACCTAACACACTAAAATACCTAAAAATACCTAAAATACCAAAACACCATGCACCAAAAAGCAGCGATTACTAGGCTAAGTTCAGGGAAAGGACATTGAAAAAGACAAGAGAAGTGAAACGAGTAAAAAAGAGAAGGTCAATGATGCTAGCAAGGTCTGGAAAAGATCCTCTGAGAGATGGGGACGCCCTCCATTTCCATTTTCCTTTTCCTAATGGCACCAGCATGGTGCAAGAAAGGGAGAGAGAGAGGTTTCTTTCTAGTTCTTTACTCCATTTCGTGTTGGAGTTCGTGTCTCCTGTTCTCTCAACGACTTTAATGTTAAATCGGGGAGGTTATTGACAAGGAGGAATGCAAATTCTACCTCAACTTTTCCCCTCCAACCAAGGTTGAACCACTACACATTGGATACTATTCTAACCTTTGTGTAAAAAGCCCAAAGACCTGGACTTAAAAATCCAAGGTGTATGCACGGTTACATTATATAGAGGGAAGGGCACCACATATACGCATATATGCTCCCCTCTAAAAACTGGCCCTGGCCTTAATTTGACCGCAAGAGGGACAACTTTTTAACGAGAATCTAAAATAAACTAACTAATTCACTGAGTTATTCATTACGCTTCTTGACATTTAAAAAAAATCAATAAGGAATGAGAACAGTGTTTTGAGAGTAATTAATCCTTAGTATTCATATGTTTCCGAGGAAAACTTTTTTTTCTGCGTTGTTCTGTTAAGAATACTTTCGTTGATCCGAGTTTTACGTTCCTTGCTTATATAGTAGAATAAATTTGAATACGTTTGAATGTTCTGAAACTAATGCAAGAGGAAATTATACTTTTATACTGGAAAATTCTGGGTGGCCATTATTTAGTGATCCACAAAGAAAATTGTGATAAACTATTAATTAAGTGCTGAATTTAAGAATTTACCTGACTACTAATCCGGGAAAACTGGAAGTTAGCTGACGAAGTAGAAAGACAATAAACCACTCATCATCTATGATTTCGCCAAAATTGACTGAGCCGAATAGATGGGCCGGAATGTCTTCTAAAACAAATTAAGGCAGATTTTAGGCTCGATTTATTTTTGGAATATGTAACCGTAAGTAAAAGGAGATTCTTACTTGAGCCGAGACGGGGTTCTAGATGGAATGATTCATTGTGCCAAATGTATTTGTCGAGATAAGAATGCAATGCTTGAAGATACGACCACTTTTCAGACGAAAGCCAAGCTAAGGTTTCTTCATTCGAGAGATTGGAAGCGTTTTCCTGTGGTGGGGGAAAGAGGAAAAATTGTACGGTTTCTTCAGGGATATCTGTAACTGGTTCACTCATTTTTTGCTGACTTAGGGTACTGTAACTTGAGTAATTAATGAAAGTTATGAAACTGGAGCAAAGATAAGCAAGGAAGTCGGTTAAAATTTCTCAAGTCACACAACTTTAGGGCGGGGAGGAATAAGCATTGACTAAAATCCCTCTAAATAATCGGTATTGCGGTAGCAAAAGCACAGGCTCAATACCAAATTGAGCGCCAAGTTCGAATTGAAGCGTAAACGGAGCTTATTTAGCTTGATAATTATTAAAAAATGGGTTATTATACACAATTAGAAGTTCATTTTAAGCAGATTGTTAGGAAAATTTATTCATAGGTATTATTTTTTCAGTTCCCAAGCAATAACTAACTATTTTAAGAATTTAGAGCAGCCTAACACGCTAATGACTATGTAGAAATGTATTAACTCCGTTTTTTCTTTTGAGAATTGCATATGGAATTCTTGCCCCATTGCTCGAGGGTTGAGAGATTATTTGAGAGGAGTTTTACGCTAGATTCGCTTGAGGGTCCAGAGACACGCAGGATCAGATCGTCCGCGAAGGCTTGGTTCTGTAGACTATGTAGATAAAAATTACGGTTTTGTGTTAAATTGTCATTTGTTACATAATTAGTAGGTTAATACAAATTTGTTATGTTACTTCAAATGTAATTGCAAATTAAAAATCCCCGCTTTAAATCAATGAAACTTGTATTTAATTTAAACTGTAGGTATATAATACATTAATTTACTTCCCAAACCAAGCCAATCACAATCTGTGGTTAGGAACTCGATTATATGGTTACATATAGAGCGGAATGCACTGAGCATTATCTTTCCTTTTCATTTCCACTGGGAATAAGAACTGTTAGCTTAAGCGTAAATAGCTCCACAATTAGGGCAGCGACGTTGACGACAGGCCAGGCAGCACAATATTCCTATGGGAAAGAAAAGTAGAGCACAGAGAAGTCCCAAAATTGTAAATTCGTCTTCCAAAACGCCCACCTATCCAACAAAAAATAACGAAATACTTAAATTGGTTTGGAATGTAATTTTAATTTACTCTGCAAGCAGGACAGCCACCAACGACAATCACTTGAGTGGCAGGAAAGGGTTGAACAGTTATAGTTGTCGCACCATAATTCGCTCCATAGGGATTCAAAATAGGGACAGTTGGCTGTATGGGATAGGGTTGATAGCCTGGAGGGGGTGCAGGACTCCCCATTCCTAATGAATATGCAACAAGAAACATTTGAAAAATACAGTTTTAAATATTATTCTGTAATTACTATGTCCAGAGGCTGGAATTGAAGAGTACGGGGGAGGTTTGTCGTTTTCGGACATTGTGTTAATCTTATTTTCAACCGATTGCAGATTAGTCACATAAGCAGTGCCTGCTGGCACAGCTAATAACAAGACGACAGATGTGACCGTCGAATAAGCTGGGCAAGTCGCAGCTGGGAGGTGTGAGTGTGAATGTAAACTTCTCGTCAACAGATGGCTGAAGTTGAAAAGTAGGGAGCGAGAAAACTATTATAGTAATAGTCATGGAATCTGACCACTAGAACGGGAAGGTTGAGAGTATATTGTGTGGAAGATTACCCCATATAAATCCAAGATTTTTCGACAGCACGAATACCCAATTGTTGTTCCTAGCACTTGCACCAGGTAATCTTAAATACGGTGGTGGGGTGAATATTGTGGTTGGTCCCTCGCGTGATCGGAGGGAGCAACGGAATCCATGACCTCATCAATAGTGTCAATGGATTCAGACTGGTCGGAGGAAGACCTACTTGAAGGGTTCTCGCAGGAGGAAGCAGGAATGGAAATTTCGGAGCAAGGGAGCTTGCCAAGGAAAGGTGGACAAGTTATAGATAAAGAAGGATTTGAGAAAGTTATATCCAAAAGGGATAAGTTGGCCATGAAGAGGACCGGGAAAGGAACG
>RJJA01000430.1:5543-38613 GCA_003724045.1 Lepidurus arcticus | reverse complement strand
TCCACTCGTGCAATTCCTAAGTCCTTTTAGGACTTTAAACTTATAGTGTCAACTTAATTTACCACAGCCTCTCCTTCTGTCAACAAAGAACCTACACCTGTTACAAGTCGTTCTTGTAGCTAGAAAAACTTTCTTACAACACCATTAGGGCTATTCGCACGGCCAATCGCATCACTGTTTCCAGACACGCCGTTGCGGGCCATTAGGACAGTATGGTTTGTTAGGGTCGTTTTTTTTTAAGAGTACTGTACATGTGAAGACTGTTCTTTTGAAATTGATTCCAATATCCGAAAGTGTTTCTAATAACCGATTAAAATGCTATGAATTTTATCGATTTGAAGCGGTCCGTTAACATTTGATTCGCAAAGCGACTTATTCTAATAACCAGCAGTGCACTGCTGGTTACTGGAATCAGTCGCTGAATCAATCACAACAAAAGGCATCTAACTATATCTAGAAAAATAGGTTTTGGATGTAAAAACTTACTTAAAGACTTCAATTCCAAACGATTTCTTAGCAACGTTCGTCACAACTTCATTATAAGCCCTGTCAGCCTCATTCAACTCATCCTCAAGACGCTTAGTATTCGCTTGGACGTTTTTCATTTGCAGGAGCCAAGCTTTGCGGGCTTGGTAAAGCTTAAAGCGGCTACGTTGAGGATCCACGTAACCGCCCATGAGCCATCCATGGCGGGAAACTTGGTCACCGTCAAAAGTAACGCAATCCACGCGACTGCACCTTGCCAATTCGACCGCGATATCAAGCGATTGGCAAATGAAAGTCGACCCAAAAATCTTCTCGAAGACCTTGTTAAAGCGATCTTCAAACGTTAACTTCGATACCAAGGGCAGCGCGCCCTAAATTAGGGTCAATTAGTATCATTTTAGCCTACTTATCAATTATTTGTTTGTACTTGCTGAGTGATCGGATAGTTAAACGGACGCAGGAACAGGGATTCCACCGGTAAAAAACTGACTTCTCCAGGCAAATTCAGTCTATTCATTTCCTTTAGAATCTCATTAGCCACTTGAACTGTGGCCACAATATGATGGAAAAGGTATCCGCCGGCCGACACTTCCACGGCCGTCTTGACCATCTCCTCGCAGGAAAAGTTGTCAATTACCAGCCCATAATACGGATCTGATACCAGCAGTCTTTTACTTCCATCATTGTCTTCCCGAAAACTATCCAAAATTCTGGCTACCGAATTAATGCCGTCCAAAATCACCTACAAATTGCGCAAAATAAATAAATTTCTTTCTTAATAAATGAATAATAGACAGTAAATTGGTTAATGCCATCCAAAATCATCTATAAATTGCGCAAAAATAAAATAAAAACGATAAGCGAATGTAAGAAAGAACATAAAAAAGAAGACAACAGGCGCAAGCCTATCCGTCTGTTAAATAAAATGTACAATAAAATAAAAAATTACTCCTTGTGCTAGCACAATTGTAAAAAGTGATAATGCAACAACCGTACACCTAATAAAGCCCGAGGCAATAGTCGCGAGCCTACGCCAGTTTAACAGTAATTTTTTTTTTTAATATTTAATTAACAATAAATTGAGTGATCAATAAGCTTGTGGACGTGAAAAATGTTGTTTACTTTGCTCGCCACGGAACGAAAGCCTCGTTCTTCGCGTTCAAATTTGTTCCGTAAAATGGAAAGCTCTTGTTCTTCTTTCGTTTTCTTGTTCAGAATTTCTCTTAAGAAAAATCGAGTATAAATGCTATTAAACGTTGAGAAATCTATAGTTACATTTTCTCGATCTTAAGTTCCTTCACATCACTTTTCAAATCGGACAGGGAATTTTCCATGTTCTTTAGAGTTGCACGCCTATCTTGTTGCTCCTAGAATAACAATATTAGAACAAAATTTAGTGCCGAAGCTCAAAAAAATTCAAAAAAATTCAAAGTGAATGAAATAATCATAATGAGCTTACCAGAGCGTCTTTCTCAAGTGAAACCTGGGTCTCTTTCATTTTGCGCATTTCTTCGGCCAGGTCAGCAGCGGTTTCCGTCAAGTTTTGGATTTCAAGTTGTAAAACTTTCAGTGTTTTCTCGATCGCAATATTTCGTTCTTCCTTCGTCTTGTACTGCTTGTTTCTTACATGCTGCATTTCAATCGACTCCCTCTCCTCTGTAAGACTTTGAATCCTTTTGACAAAAAATAAATAAAAAAAATATTGTAATTAATTCAAATGAATAAATGCTTTACTCTTTAGACAATTCTTCTTCATTCTTCTGTAGTTTGTCCAGTTCAGGTTGGATAATGGCCAATTCCCTTTCTGCTTCGGCAAACGCTTCACGAGCCTTTTGCAAATCTCTTTCGATGCTTTCCTAAATAGCGTTTCGAATATTATTTAACAGGATATACAATTTTAGAGTTTAATTTATAGAGATTATAATGTATATAAATTTAATTTTAAATTATAGAGTTTAAAAATCACCTTTTCGGTTTTGTGACTATTTCTGCCTTCTTTCAATTCATCTAAATGCTTCTGCGAATACGTTCTTTCGAGTCGCAGTTCACTAATCCATAGCTGGAGGTTGTTTTCTTTCTCTTTAGTCCCTTTAATCTGCTCTTTCAATTCCCAAAGCTGTTTAGAAGCTGCAACGACGTTTTCCTTTGCTTGGTGGAGTCGAACGACCAAGGCTGAGTGACCATCAGCTTCTTCCAATTGAGCTCGGATGTGCCGCAATTTCCTCTCATAAGCTCTTAGCTGTTTTTCGCTGAAAACGAAGTGCAAACTTCGCTTAAGTTTATCCAAGCGTTGGAATTCGCGAAGTTCCTCGGACATTCCATTGAGCGTTTCCTTTAGTTCTGTAATTGAATCAATTGTTCGATCCACCTTTTCCCCTCTCTTCGACAAGCCTGGCAAAAAATGCATATTTATTACGCAGTCCAATTCCAATAACCCTCCAAGTTCATATTCATTGTTGTTATTTACCTTCAAAGCAGTTCATTGTCTGATTGCACCTGTTCTCACAAGTTTGAACACCAGCCACTTTTTTGACAAGTTCCAAGTGGAATGACTCGGGCGCCTCGGCCAATTCAGTAACCTTGGATAAAACATTCAAAAGTTCTGGTAAACGGGAGGGTAAAACGTATAAAAACCTACCTTGCCCTGCTTTACGATGTAATACGGGTGACAGCTAGCGAGGCCAGCGGATCCCAACAAGTTGTTAACATCCTTCTTTGTCACCGTTTCCTTATTCAGGAAAAACTGATCCTTCTTCATGCTAATAACGCGACGAAGACTTACTTCTCTACTGTCGATCTAATGGAAGGAATTCGCTTAAAAGTGATTCTAAAACTCGAACGTGAAATAGTAAAAGACAATAGTAAAAGGTAAAAGAGGTAACAAACAAACCGGAAACGTCCCGTCCGAGTTGTCAAATACGATTTCTACATGCGCTGAAAGAACTTGGGGCCCAACTCCTTCATGCAATAATGAAAGTCGGTTCTTCTGCTGTTTAAATGCCTTGTCTCCGTTTAACACGAATTCGATCGCTAGGACATAAAGGGAAATATTCATTCAAAAGGAAAATAAACCACATCTACTCGAACACACCGCTAAAAAGGTTGCTTTTCCCAACTCCGTTATGGCCGACGACTACATTATGCTCTGGATGGAGAACCCCCACGACAACTTGCTCCTTGTAACTCTTGAAACCCTTGATAATTATCTGAAAATGGCCAGTTTATTAGCTCACTTGTCTGTTATAGCTCTTCTATTTACTATTACCTGCTTTATGAACATATTTAAGTGGCTCAGGTTAGTTAATTTCCAGTAAAATACACTCTAAAACTTTGTATCGGTACTACGCTTACTTCGACACTGAAAAATTACAACGGCGGAATGAAAATTAAGGCAGAACGTGGGCAGAACGCGCGCGAAATTAGATATCGATATTTTTAGTAGTATCGAAAAGAGTGTTGTATTGCTTCCGTTAATTCGATTCAAAAGCGTTGCCATGTCAACAGCTAGTAGCGTCTTTTTATTAAATACTTTCTTCACAACAAAGTTCAACCCAAGTATGGAGCTAGATAAAGACGACAATCAATCAGAGGACGTAAGTAAATCGAACATTAATTATCACAAAAACGTCTCATGCAATTTTGTACTTTAGAGTCAATTCGTGGTAGATGAAGTTAGCGCAATAATCAAAGATGCAGTGGAGACAGTTATCGGAGGCAATGCTTACCAACATTCCAAAGTGACTCAGTGGACCTCAGCAATTATGGATTCCTGCCTGGCTGCCTTAGTCAAACTCCAAAAGCCTTTTAAATACATAGGTAAATTTATACATCTTGCTTTTATTTAACTTAACGTTCATATTCACAATCGCGTTTCGTTCATCTTTAATAAAATCAAGGATACATCACAACAATGAAACTTAAGTCTTAAAAACAAATCTCTTGAATTACCCAGCACTTTATTAAACAATATTACTTACAAATGAAATAACGTTTGTCTTTTTACCTTACAGTGACATGCGTGATAGTCCAGAAAAATGGAGCGGGTCTTCACACAGCCAGTTCTTGTTTCTGGGACAACAACACTGACGGCAGCTGCACACTTCGTTGGGAAAACAAGACCATGTACTGTATCGTTTCTGTTTTCGGATTATCGATTTAAAGCCCTTTACCTCCCCCCAGCTTTTATAACGCATTTCCCCCCCCCCCCCATTGGCTTTGTTGGCAAAAAAATTGCGCAAGGTCTGCTCTACAGTTGTGAAAGTCTCATTCTAATCCACATGTATTAAATACACGACTAATCTCGTACTTCACCCTTCCGTCTTCGTTTAAGTGATTCTGGTGTATTGTGAAGCCACGAAAAATGTTAACTCGCGTTAAAGACTAGATGCCAAAGAATGCAAATTTGATTTCAACAACCATAGCAAAACTTGAAGTTTAATTCCACATTCTTACCTTCGGACCATTTAAAGACAAGCACACACACATCACGAATCCTACTGGGATTGGAAAATGAAGAAAAAGATACACGCACACAAAACTAGTTTTAAAGTGTTTTTTTTAATCTTTCCATCCAGGTAAAAGTGTTTCATGAAGATGATTTTTCTGCAGTCTCGGTGACGGAAGTGAGCAAGTTTTGGGCCAATTCCAAAGCAAAATGTTTTACTTCCGAAGGAGCCTGAGGTGATGATGAAACTGCATGTTTCGTCAGTTCTTGAGTGGCCTGTGATAAAGCTAAGCTAGTGGGACGTTTGGTTGTACTGGAACAGTCGCAAGAAGACGTTTGTACTGCCCACAACATAATTTTCTGCAAAGCTTGCGTTAACTGCTGCACTTGAGTCTGTAACGACTGACAAGTCTCTGCCAGGCGCTCGATCGCAGGCGAATTGTCCCCTGTCTGCATAGTTCTCACCTTTAAATTAAAAATATACACAAACTAATTAGTTTGGCCCATTTGCAAAAAAAAATTTCAAAGAATTTGTTTACTTGGCTCTTTAACTGCTTAACCATCTCGTCCTGCTCTATACGCAACTGTCGTTCCTTTTCCAAATCCTTTTTGGTAGTTTCCAATGTTGCACTCAACTCCCTAGAAATAATTTTAAAAAAATATTTAATTTATTTAAAATAAAATAATTTAGCGCTACTAATGCTGAAACTAGTTACATTTAAGACTCCTATCGCCTAGCTTTCCTCTTATGTCACGAAATGAAAAGCAACAACAATGAAAGATGTTTGCCAATGACGTGCAACATCCGCCGACAAAACTCCTTATGTTTTCTTTTTCTTCTATTCATTTATATTCTTTCCCTTCTACTACATTTCCTTTCTATTCGTTGTTAGAGACAATCAGTTCTTTGTTTACGAATATAGAGGCTTCCAATATAAGTACAGCTTGCCTTTCTCTGGTACGATACGCACAAACACATGACAAGTATAAGATAACTGTTAATGAAGGTTCTGATTTAATGAAGTTGGCACAACTTCATTAACTATGACCAACATTAGCTAATGCCTAATTAAATTCCCGTCTAGACAACTTACCTGATTAAGTTAGGACTAGGATGACAAAATAGCATTTCGTCGTTCATAAAACGTTTTTATCATATAAATATAAAAAATAACCAATACGAATAAAAACCGGAATCAGTCTCTTTTCTAGTGTAGGCCTTAACTGATCGCAAATAATGTTGTGAAAAAAAATCGTCGGCCATACGTGAAAACTTCATTTTTTTGTCGTTCGAATGGACTTTCTGTCGAGAATGTGTTTAATTGTGTGAAGGTTAGCACTAATAAAGCATTGGCAATAGGCGCCAGCCTACGCCGATTAAGTTTTAAAAAAAGCATTGGAAAGATTTAAGCTTGGTAAAGCACATTTCTTCGCTTCGGAAAAAGTCCACTTTCCGAAAACGAACAACACGGATCTGAAAGAAAGGATACCCTTTCGCTTCCATAATTTTTTCTCCTTAAAATATAGTAAAAGTGCTACTCAGATATACGGGATCCCTCTCGACACTTTGCCTGCATACTGAAAGCGTAGAAAGTACTACATATAGCATGGTGTTTAGCATTTGTCTCACAGTAGTCGAGCACCATGTAGTCTTGTCTTTCACTCCATCCTGTTCGTAGGCACAGGATTTCTATCTGAGAATGTGCTGGGTCAGCCCCAACACGTTCTCCGGATTTAGTTACATACGTACGTAAAGTGTCCCTGGGTCAAACATGACACTAGTGTGTCATTGTGTCAGCCCAAGGCCTGAGATAGCGCCATCTATCGAGAAAGCTGCAGACGATGATAAGATGACAAGCGCCAACAAAAAGACTAAAACTACTTCTTTGTAAAGACATTGATGATAAAAACTATTTCCACTTAAAAGGTTATAATTGCAAGTGTTGGCTATTCCAGAACTATTTGGAAAGGGAATTCTAAATTCTCCATTCTAAAAACAAAACTAAAAAACTCACCGTATGTGTCCCTCTGTTCGAGATTGACGGATTTCGCGCTTAGCTTCTTGCACTTCGCCGTTCAAATTCCTGTTCTGGTACCCCCTCCAGTACTTCTGGATGGTCACTGCCGCCTTTTCCTCGGGCAAGCGCAATTGTTTGGGCGTATTTTGACTTTGTGTGTGCAAACTTCCAGGTACTTTCCTTGCAGTAGGTAGTTTTGACCCTACTTTGGGTTTTACTAACCCATTAGCCGCCGTTTTCTTGGCGCTGGCTATCGGTATTCCATTCGTCTGTTGAGAAATTTCGCTGTCTTCGCTCCCCGTCGTATCGTCATCCGTATGGTTGAGTGGAAACTGCGGAATTCGTTTACGCCGCGCTGGGGGAGAAGGAGTCTGTTTAGGGCCGGGCCCCACGTTGAGGTAAGTGGCCGATACAGAAACGAGTGACGGCTCTGGAGGTTTCCTTGCCGCCATGGGGATCCTCGGTGCCATTTTTTTGTCTTCTTCTTTCGTGCCGTTGGATAAGACGACGTTGTTGATTTTGCCTCGACAGATACTGGAAACGCTGGCCACTTTCGTAACAGTATTTGTGAGCAAAAAAGAGTCGGATTGGCGCCAAATGCTAGGCTGTTCGTTGGGTTCGAGGGCAAAAAGTTGTGCGTCCAAACTTTGGGACATGAATTCCGGCATTGGCTGAGAGAAAATGTCTTCGCTGGGGGAAATGCAGCCGTCTTCAATGGTGAGATCAGTTTCGAGTACCGTTACGGGAGGAATCACGTAGGTTTGGGACAAGGTAGGAAATAATTCGCTGTCCAGAGCCTTCTCAAACGTCCTGGAGTTGACTAACGCCTTACTAGCTTCCATATTAAAGCTCGCTGTTGCTTTCGGAGGTGGAGTTTTCTCTGTATCAAGATTAATGGACTTGCGAGTGCGAAATGAGCCTAGAAATCAACAATTTGGACGTTAAAAATGAACTTTGGAAATATTTTCTGACATTATTTTTTAAGGTTTTTCAGTACCTAAAGATGACGGTGCACTTTTACGTAACGGTGTTCGGCGTTTTAGGGCAGGAGAAGCAGCACTGGGTGCACGCGACGTGTCAAGCTGATTAGATTCAACCGACAGAATGGCTTGCTGGTGCTGGCGAGCGGAGTTTAAGATCTTGTTTAACCTTTCTTCTTCAGTTTTCTTCTTTTCGTCCTTTCGATCTTCGCCAATTGACGCGTAAAAGGATCCAGCCAACGATAACGACTGGAGATATTCCAGTAACGCTGGGTGCTCGCCAACTTTAAACTGACGTCCTTTACCTTGCGAATACAGCCATTCAGCCTTTAAACTATACAAAAAATACAATTACAAATTGATTTTATATAAGATAGTTCTTAATTTCATGAAATTACTGCAAATTTCTTTCTGTAAAATTGCGTATTTCATTAAAAAAGCCCGAATTTAATCAAAAAGCTCAGGTTGGAGATTAGTTTTACCTTTCTTTGGGTTGCACTATAGAATCATCCATTATTTTTAAACCCAGCAGCCAATTAAGGACATAAGGTCGGTAATCATAGGAGCTAAAAGAAGAAATAACATTAATTATTAGAATACTTATTCATTAATAAAATGGAGTGCCAAAGAAACTTACGTGAAACTAGCCATGCAGGAGTTTCCCATTAGAGAGAACTGCTCCAAAGCAGTGAGATGAGCGAGTCGCGACAACTCATTTAAATCAGAGATGAGGTTATCAGCCAATGTCAGGCACATAATACTGGACGGCAAATAGCGTTCACAAAATTGCAATGTTTTTATGCGGTTTGAATAGAGGTTTAGTTTCTAGTGTATCACGTGTTAGTTTAAAAAAGTTAAAAGAAAAAAGTTAAATAAATTGGAAGATTTTTTTTTTTACTTTTAGATTCTTTAGGAAAGAGAGATCGGGAATGACGGGAATCATGTTTTCGGACAAGTCCAAAACTTCCAAGTTCACATTGCTGTTTAAGTGCTCAATACTCTGAAATAAAAAAAAGAAAATTAATATATATTTTCTTCTAATAAAGTTACATTTTTACGTATTTATTTATTCTACTACTTATAGGGGCTTACTTTAATATTGTTTCCAGACAAGTTTAAGGAGGTTAAATGCACCAAATCACGTAGTCCTTCGATGGAAACAATGCTATTATGGGATAAGCTGAGTATTCTGAGACTATAAAGGCGTGCTACTCCATACATTCGCAGCAACTGATTATGAGAGGCAGAAAGCTGAAAAGGGAAAAAGAAATATAGCTTTTATTAATAAACTTCGAATTGATTTTCTGTAATAAGGACGTTCTATACCTTCTGCAAGCTGCAATACGTTTCTACGTTATCTAAGCGCGGAAGTTCATTATGATCCAGCAGGAGTGTAGAAAAGTGCAATTGGTTGGCTTGCACGGGGTCAATCTTCTTCAGTCTTTTCCTGGTTAAGTCCAGAATTTCCACTGTCTCTTCCGCTGGATAATAATAATAATAACAATAATAATAAAGTCAAACACTGCAAAAAGCAAAATTAAGAAGCCCTACAGCCAATTTTAAGCGAAACAAAGAGGAATAAACTTACCACAAGAAGCCATGCTGAAACAAAGTATTCGATTCGCAAGCAACCACTTCAAGTTCAAGTTACAGACGCTTTATTTTCATCTGGTTTAGCATTATTCTCCACTTTTTGATGGCGCCGTCGCCGACCCAAATGATGTCCCAAAAATAGAGGAGCGACGCAGTAAGTAGTGGAGTAGTACTCTGGACACCATAGGCTTCTCCCCAAACTATATAAATAAAGACAGATCTTCAACAAACGCCACGCCATCTTACATCCTAGGCTGTAAGCGCTGGCTCATTCGCGTTTTCTAATTACGGCGCCAAAAAATGGGTCAGAACTTCGATGAAAATAGACCCAAGAGCCCACTTAAAAAACTTTACCTTGTACTTATAAATAAAAATAGTAAACTTTACCTTGTACTTATAAATAAAAATAGTATGTGGCTGACATCCAACATTTTTTTATTCAGCTTAGTTTTTATTGTTATTTAACTGTTACTAATCAAAGAAGTAAGCACTAACTTACACTTACATGGTAGACGGCTTGTTTTTAAGCACTGCAAGGGAAGAGTCTACAGTAAGCCACGCCATGATTCGTCCGTGGCGTCACGAGACAAATGATGTATGCCAATGATGATTTAGTTAATGTAGAAACATAAAATCTCGTCAAAATAAATTAGATTAAACCCTAAATTAAGCCACAATTTCAGTCCTCTGCATCAACTTGAATTAGAATTAGCGCTTCAACTCTTTGAAAATCGGTTTTCTTTGAATGCTAGCTGCTACTGTATTCATGATCATATATGAAGGGAAGTAGGGGGGGGGGGGAGGGGGCAGTGTAGCCATCCAAGTACTTGACCCAATATGTTCGTCCAGGATATCTTTTTTCTTTATTTTTAAATTCGTGTTAGGAAAAGAAGCGCAGACGATGTGCCTCCATCACACAAAATCCACTTTGTTGAAAACAGGCTCCAATTAAAAACCCTCCAACGAATTACACAAAAAGGAAAGGAAAAACCCTACTACTAATAATATTCTAGAATTATTAAAAAATTAAGGAAGAAATAGGCGGGTAAAGAGTTACTCTAAACTCTATTGCTATGGACTGAACGAAAAAGGAAAAGCGTAATCAAAATGCTACAAAAAAACGGTTTTCGCTCCATCTCCCCACAAAACTCCGAACGACAACAAAGTTGGACAAAAAAAGGGGGGGCTTTTTTTAATTTTACGACCCTAACAACAAAATTTCAAATTTTTTCAGTCACTTCCCGAAAAACATGTTTAACACAAATGATTTGTCCAATTCAAAACTGGGAAATAAACACCGGTCAAATTGTCTTTTTTACAATTTTCTTTTTCGAACACCGAAATTCGTTGCTGGGGGGTCGGTTTTTATCGTAGGGGAATACGGGTTCGCAAAAAAAAAAGAAAAAAAATCACATGATTTTCTCAGCAACCCCCCCCCCCCCCCACAAAAATTATGAACACATTGGCATTGGTGAGAGCATAAAAATCAATTTTGGGGGGAAGGGGGGAACCGGTTGGGCTGCAGCTATGCTGGAAAAAACAAGCAACAAATCAGCCTTACTGTCTGCCAAAAAAAAATCATTATGCAGAGATTTCAGAAACCAATTGCAAGGAAGTGCCAATCCAAACCTTTCCCGCCCCCATACACGAAAAAAAAATCACTACGGCTAAAAAAAAATAGCCACAAAAAGCGTAGGAAGGAAAGTGAAAGAAAAAACTATAACACAGGCCAAAAATGGAAATCGCATACATGGAAACAAAAAAATAGAAGCCTGTTTTTTTTGTAATGATAACAAAAAGAACTGAAAGGTCATTAAAAATGGCAGAGACATGAAATGAATAAAAAAAAAAGCCTATTTTTCCCCGATTTGGGCAGGCGGTACGCAACCTCACCCAAAAAGAAGGGAAAAAATTTGACATCGGTAATTCCAATTCACAAGGCCAAAATCCAAGTCCGGGGTCTGTTTGCATGGTTCGGGAGATCAGTTTCAACTTTGTGTTTGTTTTTTTTCTTTCTTTTTGACTCAACTTTGTTATTATTATTGATGTGAAAAAGATTCCAACAGTGCCAGAAAAGTTGTGTTGGGGTTTCTGTTGACGGCAATTTTTCCTTTTCTCTTATGGTTTGTTATAATAATATTCATTATTATTTTTGAAAGGTGGTAATAGCGATCTTGTATGGTGTTGTGGTATAGAGGAGAGCGATCGATCCTCCAGAAAATTGATTCTTCTATAGAAGAGAAGACGGTCCGTGAAAAAAACTTGTTACAGAATTCTGAAGCAAAAAATATGTTAAAAAAAAAAGAATTGGTTCGCTAAAAAAAAGCATGCCGGCAGAGGAGGCGGGAACTGGGAAGTTTTCATTAAAAAAAATCCTGAAAAAGCTAACGTTAATTGAATTTTCCTACTTATTTTTCTAAAAAAAAAAAGAAAAAACGGAGGGGGGGGGATCTTACGGAAAAAAGAGAAGATCTTCCTTGCCTTTCTTTTTTGTTTGTTTGCAAAAAACTTGGACGGAAGTTCAGGCTGTTTTTCGCAAGCATCTGATGCTCTTCAACCTGTTTTTTTGTCTTTTTCAACAGCACTAAGTTTCGACCAACCCAAATCGTTTGCCATGGGAACTAATAAGAAATTTGCCAAAAAAGTAATAAAAAACCTTGACGTCTTTTAAATCTTTCGAGGGAGTATAACCATAAAAATCATTTTCCCGCGCAAAAAAAATAAAAAAATAATTAGATCCGAATTTGTTTGGCAGTTCTAAGTAGGTCCAAAACATTTACAGAAAAGCGAGGAGAAAAAGTTCATCTGATTTTTTTTGGGTGGGAAGAAAGAAACCAAGCCACGCCTTTTTGGACTTGTCGGGACGTCTCTGTCTTCCCAAAAACGCTCCAACACAAAGCTTGTAGGTTTGTTTTGCTAAGAAAAAAATTATTTTGAAAAAAAAAGAAACCCCAAGGCATAGGAAAATATAAATAAGATAAATCACACAAGGGGGGAGGAAGGGGGAGGGGGTAATCAGAGAAAGCTGTCAAAAAGCAAAAATGTGTGCACTTGGTGCCATACATAGCAGTCTAGCATCGAGAAACAAGATGGCGGGGAAAAACTTGGCTCCCCCCCCCCGCGTTTCCAGGAAACAGGGGGGGGGGGGGCAGGGCCTCTTCTTCCCCTTCATAAAGCGCTTGGCGCCAAAAAACTTTCACCCCCCCACAAAAAATACCGCCCAATTTCTTCTTCTCTCCCTCTCTTTCATAAGATCACTCGACGCGTTCACAAGTCTTCTTGGTCTTCATGTACGCACTCACGCACTACCGGTTTCGTTTCCATTAAACCCTTTTAGCCCAAGGGTCCATGGGTTTCACGCCTTTGCCGTTCGCTTCCGAGTTTTTTTTTGCTTCTTTTCACAAATCCAGGTCACACATTTTAGCACCTCATACATGAAAGATTTGCTCGCCAATGGACAATACGAATAAATTTTTCCTTTTAAAAAAGGGAAAAAAATTCCAATCGAGGGCAAGAAAATTACTAGGGAAATCGGGAGGGAAAAGGGATTAATGTCCACGACAAAGGATTTGTCAAAATTATTTAGAAACGAAAAAGGGGAAAGAAAAATGTTTAGGCGGAGAATTCTGCGGCTGCGCAAAGCAATTGAAATTGAAACAGAAAAAACAGTAAAAAAATAGAGCTTCCCAAGATGCAAATCAATCATTGATTTTTATAAAGGTTTAGTTTTGGAACCCCCGTCTTCTTCAGCTTCTCAATTTCTCTCTTCAACTTGGCAATCGTTTGTACTGTCTTTTGCAAAAATTGACGATTTTCCCTTCATATTCTTCTTCAGGTTTTTTGTTTCTTGTTTGCCACTTGAAGAGGGGAACTTTTTCTCTGATTTTTTTGTCCCCTTAGGAAAGGCGAAAAGGAGGGACTTCCATCACACGCGCGACCACGTTTTCTCTTCCATACGCCCAGTTTTTTCTTTTTTTTATATTTGCAAATTTTTTTTTGCCGTCGAAAATAAAAATGGATAACTCCAATCGATAGGAAGAGGCCTGTTTGTGTTGAGTTCTTGAAAAAACGAATGGAGCAGGAGGGGAAAAGAGGAGAGGTCAATTCCACGCGGGGCCATAGGAATCTTGGTACCAAACAGTTTCCGAAACGGCGGCAGAAGACGACGTGGCACTGGAAGGCTGTGTGGCTGCTGATCCTGCTCCTGCGGCTCCTGAAGGCTCCGTTGAACTCCAATTACTCAATCCTTCTCGGCTACTCGCCCTACCGCCCGTCTGAGCCAAAATCGCCGCATTTGAAGTCCCCCCTCTCGTCCCCGTCTCCCCACCACCGGAAGTTGACCGCCTCCCTTCATACAATTGAGGATCTGCAAAAAGAATAAGAAAAAATCGAATTAGAATAAAGGTAAAAACAACCCCAGAACTCTTACAAGGTCAAGTTAACTTTAACAGTATCGTTCATAAGTGATTTGCAAAACTATATTTTATTGAATATATTTTTTCATTTTGAAACCTTACTCCCCCTTTAACAAAAGAAATTGTTCTTAAATTTCCAAACCCCACCTAGTCATCGCCATTATTGCCGTGTTATGTCGACAAGGGTGATATTCCTATGTTTAACTGCCGAAAGCAGGCCCGTACCCGGGGGGTCGGGGGTTTAAACCCCCAACACTAGAAAGTCTTCTGAATGTCCAATTGAAACTGTTCTTGCGTAATTTTTTAAACACAAAACTGGTCCTAGATTGACTACTGCCCCTTAAACTAAGAGAAGTGAAAGGGGCACAATAAACAAAACATATTAAAAATTAGGATTACCGTTTTCATCTGGAGAATCGTCTCTGGCCCCGCCCATTGCCACGTGGCGGGAACCCGTGGCCGTGACTCTGCTTCCACGATGGCCCTGCCCCCCTCCCTTCCATGACCCCACTCTTGTAGCCCCACGCCACGCCCCCGCTTGAGGGCCCGTAATCGCCCCCCCAACGGCCCCTCGGCCCCCACGTGCTCCCGCCGATCGCTCCCCACGAGTACTCTAAATCACAGTAGAAAAAAAATCCACTCAAATGTAACAAGTACAACAAGCTGAGCCGTTATGTAAGCTTTGAAACAACAAATTCGAAGAAAACAAATACTCGACAGTGGAATTTCCCGGCAGGCTTGCATAACGGCTTTATCCAAATTGATTGATAAATCAAATGAAAAGATACAAATGAAATTAAATGATCGCTTAAATTTGTACTAAAAAAAAAGAGGTAGTACCGTGATCGACGGACGGCCGGTTCTGCCTCGACCTCCACTGACCCCGCCACTGCCTCCTCCCCCTCCAGCGTTGTAATAGTAATCGTCATAAGCGTAATAGCCATTGTTGTAATACGGGTCCGAGTACCCGCCTCGGTACGTACCGTAGCCGTACGCTTCATATTCATAGTCTAACAATGAAAGCCAGCCATAAAAAAAAAGTTAGTTATAGTGAGCAAGATTTCAATGTTTGCCCCTCCCCCCAACCCGACTTTGTTTTTCTTCCTTGCAAACATGCCGGGAAACGACTGCCATTCGCTTTTTAAGAAAAATAAGAAATGTGAAACGCATTTCCAGGACAAAAAATCTCTTCTTACCATAGTCACCGCGTCCAAAAGGCTGCCGAACTCCTCCGCGTCCTCCCCCTCCCCCTCCACTAGCCCCGCCCCCACCTCCTCCCCCTCGAATAGGCAGTAAAGGCATCAATCTATAAAAATGTGAGAGTTTTTGTTAACAAATGTATCAAAGATTATACAAAATACAAATAACTGGAGATTCTCATAATTGGTGATAAACACTAAACACGCCCATTCAAACTACACTCCAATTATTTTAACCAAATAAGCTTTACTAGAAATCGAATTTCACTAAAGACGAAATCTGGTATTTAGAGCAAATAGCCTTTAATGATTTCTAAAGATGAAAAGGTCAATTTCCTATGTTTCAGTATTGGACACTAGACCTTAGTGACATTTTAAGACGATAATGCGATTTTCTTCGCCATCTTACATTCTTAGGCTCGTCAAATGATCTTTTACTGAAAAGCATGTTTCGCACAGAAGAATTTCCTGTTAAACGTAGTGTAAAATGGCCTTTGGTAAAATCTTCAGGCGATAAGGGCGATTTTCCTATCGTCCAGTGCTGAAAACCAGCCCTTAGTAACACCAAACTACAATAGGGACGAGTTGCCTATGCTGCCGAAAAGTAGACCACATCAAATTGCTATTGGGTTGAAATTCGTAAGCTTTAAGAAAAGAAATGGTTGCTTAATGTCCAAACCACAACCACTATCGAGGTTTTGCCAAATTACGCCTCTCGCGGCAAGAGTTGGCGAAATCCGCCATTTTGAGTACATTTAAGTTAAGGTAAACAAACAACAACAAACTGTTTTCCGTGAATAGTTTGCTTTTGCTTACAGCTTTTACAAGTAGCGCAGGTAAACAAACAAAAAGACAAAATAAGACACAAAGCTAAAGACACAAAGCTAAAGACACAAAGCAAAACCAATACACGGAAAACAGTTAGTTTACCTTAACTCAAATGTACTAAAAATGGCGGATTTCGCCAACTCTTGCCGCGAGAGGCATAATTTGGCAAAGCTCTATTAAGGCTCCCGAATACCTTAGTTTATTGATGCGAAACAGTCACAGATGGCACTGATGTTTGTTATTGTTTTGCGAAAGCCTTGCGTAAGAAAGCAAGAAAACAAATAGATATATAATTGCTGGCTAATCACTTTAATCCACAGATTATACTCACAGACCCAACCGCTTACAAAGCAATAAATACCTTCGCCATCTCGGCTCTAGCAACCCTGCATCACAACTAACCTACTGCGCAACCCACTCATCAGAATTGACGCTGACTTTTCCCTGACGTACGAGTTATCTGACTTATAAAATAAGGAAAGAAGCTATTACCTCATCTTTGCTACAGTAAGGTTGCGCTTTCCTTTCAAGGAAAAGCGTAAATGAATGTATTTTTGTAAAACAGATCACTGATTACTTAACTGGCAACGAGCAATGCTCACGCCGAGATTTATATACATAAAAAATTGCTGGCTAAGTTTCTACGCTTGTTTTACTTCTGAAAAGTGCAATTTGTCACCAGTTTGCTGTAGCAGCAACATTCCCCAAATCAGTCAAACTTTTCGGAACAAGATTTATCGAAAACGACTTGTCGAATTTGAAAGCAAACTAAAATAAGTTATTTTTTATGAGCAGCTAGTAGATAACCAAAGGACATATTTTTAAGTAACGTATTTCTCATAGTTGCAAACTTAATTTGCGTATTGTTTATTTATTAACTCACTGGTTGTGCACTACCTTTTAGAAAGCTCAAGATTAGCGACGAATAATTTTTTCACTAAATGCAATGGTTTTCTCAAAAAGTTGTTCCGAAATTCCGCATGCTAGCTGCCTTTAGCGAGCTTAGGTATACGGGAGCCTTAATAACACAAAACCGCGATTTTCCTATGTTCCAGCGTTGAAAACTAAACCTTAATAAGACCAAGTTACAAAGCGACGATTTTCATATGTTTAGCTACTGAAAGCAAAAGTTAACAACATCAAGTTGCGATTAGGGCGATTGTCCTATCTTTACCTGCTGAAAACTAGACCTTAGCAACACCAAACTACAATAGGGACGACTTTCATATGTTTAGCTTGCGAAAAGCACGCTAACATCTTACCGCATTACATCTAACAGTGATAGGGCGATTTTCTTCTGTTCAACTATAGAAAACTAAACCTTAGCAACACCATATTATAGCAAGAATGAGTTTTCTGCGTTTACCTGCTCAAAACAGACCCTGTTAACATCAAAACGCGTTTAGGACGAAATTCGTATGCTTTTATGTCCAAACCACAACGACTGTTAGATTAACCTTTTCTTTACGCAGCCGTTCACGACTTATTGGCTAACCAACTGTATCCAGAACGTCACGGCCGTATCATAGCACATCTTACAGCACTTATTACCATGACTACTACTTTACTTCTGTATTGGTACTCCACTCAGTAACTTTAAATAATAATAATAAAAAACTTACCCTCCTCTTTGGGACATAAGCTGCATCATTCTCCTTTCCCTAGCTCGCAGTATTTCTTCCTTCTTTTTCTTATCTGACGGCGGTTTGGCCAGCGACACTTCCCAGGCAGAACCATGCATAACGCGCCCATTCAAGGCGGACATAGACTAAAAACCAAGAGAAGAAATCAATACCCAAGTTCGTAAATAACTACAATAACAATAATATTGAAAAGGAAGGTCTGCTTACACTGACTGCGTCGTCTCGTTCTTCAAAATGAACAAAGGCATAATCCTTGATTTTTTTGACTCGTTGCACTCGTCCGTGCGCTTCAAAGGCCTCTTTCAGTCGCTCCTCGGTGCAGTCGGTCGTCAAATTCCGGACGTAGAGCACCTTCACTTTGGACATGGTCTCTTCGTCGGGCTCTTCTTGGGGATCCGCCCAGTCTACGATGATATCGCAGCCCCACACTTTCACCCGCCCCGTTCCCAGTCGACGTTTGGCCAAGGACGCGGCTTTGTGGGACTCGTACTCCAGGAAACAAAACCCGCGATTCTTACGCCGATCATCCGGCGAGCTGTAAATGATCACTTCCACCAAACCCGCTAATCCCGCCCACACACGACCCAAAATAAAATAATTAAAACTCGTCCCGTTTCTTTTCTCCTCTAAAAAAAGTGTTAAAAAACAAATTGGCGATAAAGGCAGGGCAAGGCATTTTTTTAAGGGAGGAGGATTATCCGACACCTGCTGAACCAAACCTTTCGTTGCTTCCTTGGCTGCTCGTTAACAACTTGTTTTCAAAGAGGTTGGTCAAAAGCGAAAATGGGGAACAAAGAAATAAAAATAAATGAGGAAGAATTCGAAAAAAGGCGGGGAAAAAAAGGAAAACTTGAAGAGAACAAGAGCACTAGAGAGGAAGAACCGACTTACGTGCATGTTTGGAAAAGTCTTCAAATAATTCATGCCGATCCCGCGTCTTGGGGATATTGCCCACAAATAACCGATGATTGTTATAGGAAATGGTCACGCCCAGCTTTTTCCCTTTGCTGATCTCGTAATCATTGAGCTGTAAGATGAGAGGAATAGGAAAGATGGTGGAAAAGTTCTTCCACAAGACATCAAGACAATAATAAAAAATGATATCCGAAGAAAAAAACTTTGATACACGGAAAAAAAAACAAAAAAAAACAGAAATATGAAGGGGAAAAAATCGTGCAAGGGATTTTTTTAATAAAAAAAAGCTCAAGCGCATAGAGGGGAAAAGGAGACAGAGACAATTGCTTTTTTTTCTTTCCGGCTTGTTTTTTGGGGGAAGGGGGCAAAAACACAAATTTTTCGGTCCCAACAGAAATAGGAATGAATTTTTTAGACCCTAATTACTAAATGAATAGCAATTAGATTCACGAATGCTGACAATGAAAGGTACGGAAATCGAGTCATGCATGTGTAGCGCCTGCCTGCCCTGCCTATCTTAACTTTCTCCCGTTTTTTCGTTTTTTTTAAGACAGTTTTTTGGATTTGGTTTTTCCATTCGGTGACGATCTTCAAAACCAGTTTCCCAAAATACGGGTACAATTTTGTTTTGCTTTCTTTCGAAATTTGTCAGTGTCTTTTTACCTGTGACTTTACCAAATTCTTCCAAAATTTCCTTTTTGCCTTTGGACTTGGGGATATTGCCCACAAAGAGGCGGAGATTGGGGATGCTAATGTTAATTTTGAGCCGCTTCCCGCTTGCTATCTCGTAATCATTGAGCTATTAAAAACCAAAAAAAAAATCAAACGTTACACAAGCCAAAAAACGCAAAAACTTTTCGTTCTCAGCTAAGAAAAAAAAATCCCTTAAGATTTTTAAAAGGATTCATAAAATTCCATAAAAGGAGTAAATGTAAATATAGTTGACGCCCGTTATTTAAAAAAATCAGAGAAAAAAAAGATTAAACTATTTTACAACTTAATAAATACGGCTTCACGAATAAATTTTCTTTGTAAAATAAAATAAATCGTCAAAGTCCCATCTTTGAAAAATTACTTGGGAACTTACGAACTTGGAAAATAAAATCTTGAAACATCGACTTCACAATGGATAACGATTGTCCCAAAATTGGCTAATTGCTAACTAGACTAAATTAATAGATAAATTAATCCCAAACTGTCCCGTTCATAATCTTCTAAAGGAAAGTCTAAAGTAGAGGTAAATTTAGGGTATTAATTATTGATTTTTAATCACGCATAACTTGGAAGATTCGAATTGCATCCACTTACTATAAAATAACGTAAATAAGCCTGTTACGAATTGGCTTAAGTCTACGACCCATTAAAAAAAAACTTTTAAAAGTACCAAATATCCTGAATCCCCTACGAATTCTTATCTCTGATAAAGGAAAGTTCCCTTTGTCTTGTCATTTAAGTTCAGGTAAAGATGAACCAAAACGCTTGTTAGTGACCTAATTGTCTAATGTTTAGCTTAACTCGCGTCATATGCCTAATAGTCTGAAAGTATAGCCAAACTGTTCCCAGTCCACTAAGGCGAAAAGGCAAGCGTGGTCCTGCAAACTGAATGACGTTTGACTAAAACGAGGTTTCCCCCACCCTTTCTCGATAAACGTATGTGGCATGCAACACAAAACACATGCACGACAATTAGAAAACTTTAGCCATGGAAAAATTGATGTACCAAAAAACAAAAAAAGGTTCTATAAAAATGGGGTCAAAACCAGACAAGAGTGTAAGGAATCAATAAGAAATGTGTGTTTAGACCTGCCGGACAGCTTCGTAGGCACCATCGGGGTTCGTAAAGGTAACAAAGGCGTAACCCCTGTTTAAGCCTGATAAGGGATCCATCATCAACCGTAGGTCCCATATCACGCCACATTTTTCAAACAAGGGGATGAGTTCGTCTTCATACATATCACGGGGGATTTTGCCGCAGAACACCTAAAAAATTTGAAAAAAATAATTAGAAAATTTGCAAGGAAAATTCGCAGAAACAAGAGCGTACTTCACAGCCGTTAGGAGGCGGGGCTCCAGTCCAATTGGCAGGTGGACCACCGTACTTCCTTTGACCAGTCGTGACATCCAGGGAATATCCTGTTCTATCCAAAATGCCACGAATTTTCTCTTCGTCGGGCCCTTTTCCCACTGGTCCGGCTTCTAAAGTCGGCACAGCGCCGCGTGATTTTTGACGGTACGTCTTCATGACGCCACACAAGAAGGCAGACTTGTTTGACACATGGGCTAAATTGGACTCCAGAAACTGATTGAGCACAGCCAAGGCTCCGTCCACTGGAAATTCCTTTAACGCATCCAGGGCTCGTTCATCCAGATCCGAGTGACTCAATTTGCCTGCCAAGAGTAAAAAAAATTCGTAAATCATTCGTAAATCCATGACAACAATTAGATTAAAAAATCCCAAGAATGACGTGCAACCTTACTATAAATAAAATGACAACTTATCAATAGATTATGCCAATCTTCATATTAGTTACCTTATTAAAGTAAAAATAATTTCGAATAAAACAATCGAAAATTAATTCAACCAAAAAGATTAGCAAATACAGAAATCAAAGTTAACAAAAAGTTTTAAAAAAATCCAAAATAGATTTTTGTTGGAAAAATGATTTTTTTTGCAGAATAAATTTTTTTATCAGAAGATACACAAAATGAACACAAAATCAAAGTTGTGTTTACAAACGTGAAGTCAAGAAACACATTATTTAGTGCCAATTTCCATACCAATTATTTTATTAAAGTCAAATAACTTGGAATAAAAAAAATCAAAATTAATTAAACCAAAAGCTACATCCAATGAAAACAACTAAATAAATCAAAAGTTGTGTGAAAGAATTTTTACAAAATTACATCAAAAGATGAATAAAATGAAAATTAAATCAAAAGTGGTGAAATTAAACTTGCTATTGGAAAGAAGATATTGATGGGAATCAAATGAAAGTGGTATCATTTTAGTTTACCAGTTTGGTAGATTTCATGTAATTTGTTGGCGACTCGAATATCCACGCCATACTCAATTAAGTGGGCATAGTCTGGTCCTTTACTGGCAGAAGAAGCTACTCCACCAACTGCCCCACTGGGTTCTCTGTTTTCAGTTTGGCCGGAGGGAGCACTTGCAGCCTCCGGCTCTCCTCCTCCATCAGCCATAACACCAACCTAAATCAACAACACTGAATTAATGGATGATTAAAACTAAAAGGGAAGAACCAAAAAGGCGATAGAACTTTTCAATCTTTAGCATGCCCAATCCTTCAAGTTACCTTCTGTTCTACCTGTTCAATGCGAGCGATACCGATAATCGCTTATGTTACAAATTGACGCCCAACTTAAACCGCACAATGTTCCCTCTTAAACCACGAGCTCACACAATGCTTAACGGCCTGGAACCCGCCTTTAAAGTCTTCCAGCTCAACAATGAAAAAAGGCCTAGTTGGTAATAACAGGGGCTGGAGCATGTTTTTCATTATTGTCCCCACTTTTTGATTGACAGCAGAGGGTAGGCCTCTTTTCACCTTCGGGCCTACCTTAACAACTTACCCCTCTCTTCCAACAAAGACGATGATTTGGGCTGGACACTTTTTTTTTTTTAAGAAAAAGGTAGATTTAAAATTTTTAATGCAATGTTAACAGGCACGTTTGAAAGCTCAAGAAAGTTTTGATTGTTGACACGAGGCGGGAAAGTGACCGTTGACTAAAAACTCGAAACGGTTTCTGTCCTGTGCTCACATTAACACACAAAAGCAATGCCCGGGCTGGGGCATGGGGAGAAGCAAAAATCCCCCACTTTAGTAACTTGGGTGAGATTTTGAGGGCTTATGGGAGCACAATGGGGCCATGACAACCCCCTACATGGAACCACACCTATTCAAACTAATTAACTCAATCAATTAAATGGGCTTACCTATGCCTAGGAGTTTCTAAATTTTCAAAAGAAAAAGCTGACGCATACACTCCCCACGAACCGGCCTTACGTCCACAACGCCGCTTGTCTTGCTTTTCGAACGAAAAATGGCCGCCGCCGCCAACCAAGGCGCCTCTAGCGGTGCTTTCTGCAATTACGCGTAACCGCCAACGATTGAATGGAATTCAGGCTCGTTTTTCCCAAGAAACTCGGCGTTTTACACCATTATTTTTTACCACCTCCTTCTACCTTTGGTCTCCAAACTCACTCACTAAAACTCCAATCGAAGTTGCTAATTAACTTCCGACTATGCAAAGGAGGCACGGTTTCTATTTAGCACAAGATTCCAGTGCAGAATTTTGGCAAAAGCGTTGGGCTAGAGGGGACAGAGCAGACTAAAGAGTACCCCAAGTGTACCCCCCCCTAACTGGTCAGACCAGTTTTTGCACATTGGCAAATTTAGATATTCTTTTCATCCTTTTTTGTGTTACCGTTTCCCCCCCTTTTCTTTGTAACCAAGGATTCTCCGCTCTCCGAAACATGAACATGGCCAACGTCTATCTTCACCCCCCTTTTTCCTACCCCCCATCCTCACGCAAAAATGCTCCCTACCAGCCATTATGCAATACAAAAACCTTTGTCTGGGCCATTCAGCGCTTGCTTCTCTCACAGCTGCCCGAATTTCATGCAAAATTTAGCAAAAAATTTTTTACACAATTGCGACTTTTACTTCCGCTATTTCTTGCTCTCGTCATATCATGCCAGCAAAAACCGTCGAATCTTAATAAATTTTTCCAAACCTCCAAGTCTCCATAATTTCATTACCCATTATTTGAATGAAACATTCATAATTTGATAACCGGCAAACTTGCAATCGTGCTTTTTTACCATTTCCTTGGCAACGTCTCAAACGGTATTACAAATGTTTGGGCGTGAACAGCCGAATAGAAGCACAACTTGTTGATTATGGGCAGCTTTTAAGTGTATTTTATTATTATATTGCGAACTTTTTAAAGAGAATTATGGGGGATTTTAGTTTGGAGGGAAATGTTCCCTTCAAAAGCCTGTTGTGTTTGATTTGTCTCTTGTGGGTTAATGCAGTAGATGCGCAATTTGAATGGCATCCCACTCGCGATGCCTACGACGAAATTCGCTTGCAGATGGACGAAGTTACGGCCGAGAACTGCCAAATTAAACATCTCAGCGATCTGTACATGCCCGAAGATGCCATTTCTCACTTGCCGGAAATCAAAGATATCAATATCAATCCTGTTTTCCCCAACCGAACGGCCTTATTGCACTTGCACAACATGGCACTCAGTCGAGCCTTCTTTTGGAGCTATATTTTGCAAGCAAGATTCATCCGCCCGGCCACGAATAACACTTACGATCCTGGCATGGTTTATTATTTCATTTCTGCCATGGCTGACGTGGCTGCGAATCCCAAGCTTAATGCCAGTGCCGTTTATTTCAGTCCCAATATGTCGTATACTTCCTCCTACAGGTCTTTCTTCAATAAAACTTTACCTTTGTTCGCCCCTCGAGCCTTCAGGTAACTATTCGGAAGAAACTTCATCATCTTGCGTATTTTTAACAAATTTCCTTTTCTTTTTTTGATTTCAGGGCTGACGATTATAACGATCCTATTCATTTGGAACGTTTCTCGACGCTGAACACGATGGATCTGAAGGATTTGGGAGCAATTCCATCCTATAGTCGCAGTCAGAATTACACCGCAGATGAATACCGCATTAACGAATGGTAAGATTCGACTTTCGTCCACTAAACTAGTCTTAAACGTTATGGGATTTCTCTCAAAGGTATCGTAAGTGGTTACCAGACAGAGTAGACCGCCAGGATACCAAAACAACGTATCATGTAAAAATCCGATACGCAAACAACACAAACGAGACTTTTACATTCCACGGACCGCGAGGTATGGATACATATATTTTATGTAGGAATTGCGTACAGTATTTATTATATTTTTGGGGCGTTTCTATAGGGGCGGACGAAAATCCTGGGCCAATTAAGTGGACGAGACCCTACTTTGATTGCGGCAGATCCAATAAGTGGATTGTTGCTGCGGTGGTACCTATCGTTGACATGTTCCCTCGCCATACTGGTTTCCGTCACATTGAATTCCCCACGTAAGAAGCCACAAAAGTGGCACAAATTCTTTAGAACATAATAGGCTTCACATATTGTGTTAAATCGATCTTGCAGGTCTTACCAGACTCGTGCAAGTAATTGTAAGAAAAAAATACTGTCATATAAGATACTTAAAATTAATAGTTCTTTTTGCGTATTTTCCTAGTTCTTTGTAATTAAATATTTGTCTTTCTTTTGGGCATATTCTGTATTAGTATTTTTGTCTCTTTTTGTTTACTTTTAATAGAGAAATGTAGTTTAGAAGAACATATTAACCATATAAATATTACCAATAGACGTCAGTAAAACAAATAGTAATTGATTTTTGACTAAAACGTCTGGCTTGTTTGTTACTTCTTTAATAGGTACACTGCTGCGGCCGTTATGGAAATGGATTTCGAACGAATAGATATTAACCAGTGTCCTCGAGGCCAAGGTAACGACGGCCCTAACCGATTCGCCGAAACTGCGCGATGCAAAGACACAACAGAGGTAAAAAAAAAAAAAAAAAAAAAAAAAAAAAAATATTAATGAAATTCGTTTTTATTAGTGCGAACCTTTACATGGTTACGGTTTTCGTAGAGGTGGCTACCAGTGTCGCTGTAACCCGCGGTACCGCCTCCCCAATTTACAGCGACGACCCTTTTTGGGTGAAATCATAGAACGCGCTTCCAAGAAAGAATACCGCGATCAATTCGAGTGCAGTCGCATCGGCTGGGTACAGAAACAGCCCGTCCAATGGGAGAAGATGGACCCATTCTTGCGGCTCCAATATTTGGAAAAGAACCACGCCTACTTAAACACGTCTCATGGTGCCAATGCGACTCATTCCAACAAACCCAATATTGACCGAGTCCTCGCCTTTATCCGTTCCTTAAACTCACTGAATTGCAAAGATCGTAAAAAATTCAGCCCTGACGACCTCATTTTGCACGGCGACGTCTCCTTCGGCGCCGACCAACAGTTTGAGAACGAAGCACGCATGGCGTTGCGTTTGTCAAACTTCATTTCGGGCTTTTTGCAAGTGATGAACCCCAATGAAGTCTTTTCGGGAAACCGCGTGGCAGATCGACCCTTAACGGAAGATCAGATGATGGCGGAAGCCTTGGCCTTAGTCTTGGGCGATACCAAGATCTGGGGAGCGGGAATCTTTTGGGATAGAAGGAAGTTCACGAATCGGACGCTGTTCGCGCCCTATGCGTATAAAGAGCAACTCAATACACGGGCATACAGTATGGAGGATCTGGCCAGACTTAACGATACCGATAACCTGTATTTGAACAAATTCTGGTTTCAGCACTTGAAATCCCGCTGGTCAACAAATTTCGACGATTTGGAGAAATATTACCTGAAAATGAGGATCCGAGCAGAGGAATACGCCCAGCATACACAGAAATACGAACATTTCCCCACCTTTTACAAGTAAACTTCAAAATTTGTGTAATTTCTCTTGTTTGGATTCATAATTAGTAAATTTTGTGCGAATTTCTTGGGTAGGGCTGGAGAGTTACGTCACGGATTTTGGACACCGCCTTACTTTGATTGCGATGGTTTTATCAAGAAGTGGGTAGTAACCTATGCGTCACCGTTTTTCGGCTGGGATTCTTTGCGTACCAAACTGGAATTCAAGTACGAACATCTCAAGTTTTTTAACCCAAAATACTTGAATTTCTTATTTTTTAATAATTTATTTGTTCGGATTTGCAGGGGAGCGGTAACCGTAACGATGGATCTGCAAGTTTTGGATCTGAACCAGTGCCCGAGCAAGTACCATACGCCCAATACCTTCAAAGATTCACATAAATGCGATCGCAAATCGTCATATGTAAGATCTACAAAGTTAGAAATTGAAAGAAATTCTTTTTTAATGGAATTTGGTTCATAGTGCGTACCCATTTTGGGGCGTGGTTTTGATACGGGTGGGTACAAGTGCGAGTGTATCCAAGGGTACGAGTACCCCTTCGAAGACGCCACCACGTACTTCGATGGGCAGATAGTGGAGTCTGAGTTTTTGAATTTAGTAGCCAATCAAGCAACAAGGTAATTTTAGACCATTTTTTTTCTTATTTCACTTGGTAATTAATAATAATATGAAGAGTAAGATCCATCACTTAGAACGTTATTTATTGTAATGTTCATTACTGAGAGTATTATTTGTAGTACTATACATTATTTAGAGTAATATTCATTATGCATTATATTTCATTTATGTTTGTTTATTGTATTCCATAGGTATGACATGTACAAGTGCAGATTGGCGGGAGCTGTGGCCAACCAGTCTACTTTATCGTTAGTATTTGCGTTAATGGCAATGGTAGTTGTTCTAACTGGGTTTTTTACCAAGTGAGGATAGAAATTATGAATCTCCTGTCGTTTTTTTGTAAGAAAA
The DNA here is from genome assembly GCA_003724045.1 of Lepidurus arcticus. Classification (NCBI taxonomy): domain Eukaryota; kingdom Metazoa; phylum Arthropoda; class Branchiopoda; order Notostraca; family Triopsidae; genus Lepidurus; species Lepidurus arcticus. Next base: position 11,597 of record RJJA01000430.1, on the reverse strand, counting down.
AAAACTTTTTTTCGAATGTTTTGATACCACTTTTAGTAGCCTTTTTTAAGATAAGACAATTCCATAACACGAGAAACCGTCCAAGAAGCAATAATAGTGCAACTATATGTCCGTCCAATGTTTTCGACAAAATACACACGTGTTTTTATGAAAATTTGACACTATTTTTTACATATTATCCGAGTCTGAGCTAGAAGAACTCGAACTGGAAGAACTTGAGCTGGAACGGGAACGTGGAGGCGGGGCTTCGATGACGGGTTCGGGATCAGGAATGCGCAGCTTTTCGTCTAATTTCTTCGTGAATGCCTGAAACCATAAGGCAGCAGCATTGGCACCAGCATCGGGCTTATCCCAATACTCGGAACTCACATAGGCAGCTCTTCCAGCTCTACAACAAAATTTGCTTTATTTGCTACCAACCGTACTTTTCTTTGACTCATTAAAGTAAAACCGGACTACTTTAATTAAAGCACTTTAAAGCAAACGTACTTAGCTTCCATGGACGAAGTCCCTTCAGCGCCATCTTCAGCCGCTTTTCCAGCAGATAAAAGGGCGTTTAGTACGGCATTAAGCGACTCTTTATCTTCTTCTTCTCGAAACTTGTTCGACGCTGGAATTAAAGCGTCTAACATGGTTCTGTCGCCTAATTCAGCCCCCCCGTACCTCATAATCGCTTTCAAGGCTTCTTCACTCGCTCGTAACCACGTTTTCCATGAAATCTCCACGTTGTCTTCATTAGGTAAGAACGTGCGCGCGGCCGAAGTGAATCCCAGGGCATAGATGGCTCCCGACGTGCCGCCCACCTGGTTTTCCGCTATCACCCCCAACTGGCTGAGCAGGGTGTAAGGACACGTGACGCATAATGAGCTAATTCCTTCCAAGATACCTGGGAAAGCCCACTTTTAGTTCATAAATAAAGTGAGTTAGCGATAAATTCTATTACTTGAAGCGAATTTAGACATGGTTGTACCACAGTCGCCGTCACCACACCCCGAATCGAGCTCGTTTAGCAAGTTTTCGTGCTCCAGTAAGCATTCCGAAGCGGCTTGGATAGCCGAGCGAAGGGCATCATGGTATTCAAAGCTAAGATAGAGTCCCTTTTCCTGCACAATAATCTTATGAGTGATATGCTTTGGCGTGGGAATAGTCATGCCAAGCATGATTTATTACATCGTAGTGAGGTTCCCAGCGTTTGCCTTCGTCACTTAACTTCTCGGGAGTGAAGCGAGGACTGGAAGAAATCCGTTTAGGCCACGCTGGTGCCAAACATTCGGAATCGAGTAGTACCAACACACGATCGTCCACAAGCATTACACTGATCTGCAAGCCAGACGTGTCCAGTGACGTCATAAAGTGACCCATCCAGCACCGAACCACAGTTACATCACGACGTTCTAAAAAAAACGATTAAATGCAAATATTTACGCAATATGCTTCGTATTTTTGGTCCGTTCATAGCTTTTATTATACCTAATTGCTGAATGATTTCTTTCGCAGCCACCAATTGTTCGAGTTGAGATAATCCACCCAAATTGTTAATGATGAGCGCCACATGAACTCCCGGTTTGAGCTTCAACTTGGAGTGGGAATCTTCTTGAATCATATGTTCGATCATAGTAGAAACTACGTCTTTGGCAGACATTAACTAGTAATCAATTAATTGAATGTTTCACTACAGATCGTAAGATTTCAAAAGAATATAGCGTTTACTTTATGACGTAATACACCCGCTTCTCCATGAATGCCTAATCCCAATTCGATTTCATCACTTTCAATACGAAACAACGTTCCACTGCCTACAAATTTAAAGAAACTTTAATCTAACAGCGAAATTTACCGTAGATATAACTTCGATACAAAACATCAACTTCAAAGCAAAGTTATAAGAAATCAACTTCAAAACAAAGTGATTTGATAAGAAATTCCTGTAAATTTTACCTGGTATAGAGCAAAAAGTTAAAGCTACTCCTATTGTTCCAACCCGAGGTAATAAGCTATTCAGGTACCCAACAATGGATTCCAAAGGTTCGCCGCTTTCCGCTAAGGCGCTACCAATTTTCATTATTAGTAAACTCCCAACTAATCCTCTGCGTCCAACCGCTTTGTTAGGGCTCGTCAGAGCGCAATCTTCCCCCACAACCACCATGTCAACCTGCCAAACACAAATCCAGAATTTGTATTACTTCCTTTCCGCTTTCGTCCTTTTAAATATGAAGAATTATTTACTTTAATGCCTTCATTGCGAGCGCGCTCGAGCGCTAAGCCAAAATTGAGTCGATCTCCAGTGTAATTCATCACAATAGCCAGAACACCGGCTGTTAAAACGTGAAAAGATACACTTATAAATATCTTTTGTCAGAAATTGTAGATACTGGTTATTGCAATACCATTATTGTCGGGTTTGACTGCGCGAATTGCAGCGAGAATATGCCCTGGAGGCGGGGATGTAAATACGGAACCCGAAATAGCAGCAGATAACAAGCCAGATCCGACCAATCCTTCAAATATTAACAATGTTATACATCTTATTTCATTAAGCGGCGTCTATAATGTATCCAGCGTTTTAATTTTCTCCTTATCCAACGTTCCAGACGTTTTTTAAACCGTATTACCCGCGCTAAAAGGCTCGTGTCCAGCTCCACCACCGGATATCACGGCAACTTTATCTTTGCTGTAGTGAGCCTAGAAAGGAACAGGATAAATGTAAATGTAATTCGGTGTTGAAATAAGGTTATAACTCACTTCGTCACGAAGGATAACTCGCTGGTCTCCTAAAATACGCAAATGATTGTACACCGAGACTAATCCTTCCAACGCTTCATCAACTGCGTGTTCCGGAGCATTTAACAATTTCTTGCTCATTCTTGTTAAAGAATTTTATTTCAACCTTGTAGCACAAAACACGAAAGAATTTCCAATCCCACCAAAGATTGAATGCCGCACCTTGCGAGCGACTAAACACAAAGATGTTTACGCTTGGAAAGTGTAGGTGGTTCCTAGGATCATAGGAATGCTGGGGAAGTACCCTGCAGCGCCGAACGTGAAAACGTGAGGTCACTCAGCTTTTAGCTTACAGGCATATAACCCGATACTCGACTGTCTTATCCATTTGTAAACGGGGCTTTACGTACAATACTGCACTACACTCACGTTCAAAGCCAGAAACTCGGCATGAAACTTTTCTAGCCTCTTTTGGGGCAGAAATAAGCCATCACCATAACTTGTAGTGGCGGGGAGAAAAGCCGTTCCGGGACATATAGGATACCTATATGCAGTCTTATAGAAGTTTATGACTTTCACAACCTCAAAACTATTCCAATGAACACTTAACCCAGACTTAAATGAATATCTAACTAACTAGACTAAGAGGTTGTTTTATCAGGTAACTGCAGTATGTAGGTTTTTCATCATGGTTTATATAAAACAGGTCAAGATAGAAAATGTTCGGAAATGTAGGAAATAAGACAATCTTAGGACACGCCGGCATATTTGACTTCATCAAAGGCTTTCCGAGCTTTTTTGAGTTCTTCATTCATGGTTAGCAAGTCTTTGACACGAGCGTATTTGCGCTGATCTTTACGAACGAGGAAAACGATATCTTCGACCTGTACTCGACCCGTTCGGCCAACTTCCATCGCTTTGTGAGTCTGTAAAATAACAATTGAAAACTTGTCAATATCTAACTTAAGATATTGAATTTGGAGAAAAATAAACGTAAGCAATATTTAAAAAGACGTACCGTATCAATTAGAAATTCGATAACTAGATCTTCTAGAACATCAACACTTTCGGTGTAAGGATTCTGGTCGTCACCAAAGCCATACATCATACAACGTAGTTCCTTGGAAAATAGTCTTTTGCGACCAGAGCTGGTTGCTCCTAATTGCGGATCTGTGTCATCTTCATCGAACTGTAATGTGTAAAAAAACACACACGAAAATATACCAAGATTAATTTCCATAAAATATTCAAATAAAAACAGCCAAAATGTGCTTTAAATTACTTTTCACTTTCAACTTAAAACTAAGTTACAAGTAAGCTTGTTTAACTATAAAGGTTACGTTCGTTGTTTCATTCGTGTAAACAAACGGAAGCAAATTAAAATATTTTTTAAAACTACCAAAAAAAAAAGATTAAAAGGGTATTTAACCTGCTCGAGATGCTCTTCTACATTGGAACCAACAGGATTGGCATGGTTTGAAGTGTTATTTGAATTGGCAGCCATTTAAATTAACTAATCTTCTAAATTTGGAGTTTTTTGTTTGCCAAACTGTTCACCAAGGATGCCCAACAATGACCACGATGGATACAAGACGACAGTAACAACTGCCGCCGCGTAAGCTGGGCAAGTTGTGGCTAGGCTAGTGAGAATGTAGCTTTTTTGTCAAGAGATGGCTGTAGTTGTGGTAGTAGAAATGTGAAAGAGAAATCTTTGATGGAAATAAGAGGATAGAGTAAAGATGAAAAATAGTTGCAAAGATTGGGGAAAAAGAAAGGATGAAAGGAAGTGTGGATGAAATTTAGTACTGTAGATGGGTTTTGGAATATTATACGCCAAGATGAAAATTTATGGGTCAACAGGGACAACAGGATAAACTTTGTTGGCGTGATACTGTTTTTTAGTTTCGTTGTGTGAAATGGGGTATGTAGGTGTAGTTGTAATGTAACGTACAGTTGTCGATGTTTGAGTAGGTCTGTTTGTTGGAAATAAGCTCCACACTACCGACATGAAACGCATAGGTTGCATGCATGGAACACCGCGGCTTATTTCTGAGCCGAAACCACTTCACCCTTGCGAATAACGAGCTTTTTACAGACGAGTTTCATATTGACAACAAAACGTATAGGAAAATTTTGCAAAGCAGTAGTTAACATTCAGTTAAGATGAAAATCACAAACTCAATCACAAAAAACTTAATTTTTCTTCGCGCCATCGCCCGATCGGCGTAGCTTGCCGTACGGCCGGGCCGTGACCCGCACCGAGAGCCTTTGAGCAAGTTTCGGTTTGGCTTCGCAGTCGAGAGCCCATCCCCTGGCAATGGGACCGCACGAGGCGCTTCCCACCATGCGGGTAACGCTCGCTGCATGGCTTTCAGCGGAGCCCGCAAGTCGCGGCGCGAAGAAAAAGTCAGATTTTTGTGTTTGAGTTTGTAAGTTAATAAAAGCACCTAGAGACTTGTTTAAGCATTCTAAATAAATATAATGGTGCCATCCCTATGAATACAAGGTCCGATTTTGAATGCGCTAATAGGTAAAGGCGCTAGGTCTCCGGCCAACTGTCCTCCCGTGTTATAAGGATAGGAAATTTGAATTTTGGAGGAAAGGGGCGGAGCTAAAACCACTAAATAATTAATTACTCTGTTAATATGAATAATTGACATAGGGTTCTTCAGCCAGAACATGTAGTTTGGTCTCTTCTATAACATATATTTTTTCATTTTGAAACCTTACTCCCCCTTTTAGGATTCGCAATCACATATTATCCCTTGCTTGTGTGCTATTTTGAAATATTTATGGAAATCCTAGTGATTATGAAAGATTTAAAAAATGTGTTTGCTGGTAAGTCCTTTAGTGGGCCCGAAAAGGAAAGGAATTCAAACTAATTTACTAAATAAAACATTTCAATGCAAAGGAAGTTAAGTTTTTAATATGAATGCAACTGTATATTTTTTAAATAATATTGCAGATGTCCATGATTTTCGGTCTTCAAGAAAACGGAAAACGCAGGTACAGATAGTAGGCTGGGAGTAGGGTATAAATGGACGAAGAAAGTCTTATTAATGAATAACGGTTACAATTACTTAATCATGAAACTTTCTGCCAACTAAGTAAGACAGCATGGTGCGCAACAAAAAGGAAAATGATCAACAATTGAAAAAGAATGCTCCATCTCAGGAAAAACTAAACACTCTAAAGATGTTATTATGCTTTTGGTTTGCCTTTACTTTCGTAGTCGGAAAATGCTTTTCTAAAAGGATAGCATCGTATGCATCCTTCTTGAAATTATACTTTTTTCTATGCTTTCAAATCAGTTGTGCTGATGCGGGGGGGGGG
>RJJA01000429.1:0-46753 GCA_003724045.1 Lepidurus arcticus | reverse complement strand
GCCGCCCAGTGTGATAACGTGCTGTGATATCCCTTTCCCCTACCCTATTTTAATTGTACGTTTTTAGTAATAAACTTTGCCAACAGGCTTATGCCTATACGCCAATATTAATTTAAAAAAAAAAAAAAACTGAGCTAGAAAGAGGTTTTCATTACTAAATCTTTTGACCGCGAACTTGCATTCAACGGTTCTTCCCCGGATACAGGCCGTTACTTAAATTGGGAGGTATTCTCCACGGAGGCATTATAGTATTTTTTTTCTGACACCAAAATTGATGCGTTCACGGATATCATTACATTTGTAAACGTATTGGATTCAAAGTAGGAAGATGGAAGATGAAGCGTATTGTTACAAGTCCGCAATTCATCTGTACAATGATCAACCCATGTAATTACCTACTTTAGCGAACAAAACACAGCCTGTACCACACAAACAAACTGCAGTGTGGCTTGTAAACGCGTAATCACATTTAACTCGAACCGGATCTCGTATTACGCAATTACCCAGCTGAAGACCTTTAAGTCCCTTGTGAGATTTACACGTCTTGAGAAACGCACCCAATTTTATACTTTCACCTTATCAGCAAGAAAGCGCTTACCCTTTCACCCTATATTTGCCTGTAAAACGAAATGGGACTTAATCTACTTTGATAGGACTTGTTATTTCAAATAAACAGGTAAAGGTGAAAGGTTAATTGCTGGTATAAAAGTCGAGGTGAAAAGTTTATTTCTTCAGTCTTCTTGCGGATCTAGCACCTTGCATTTCAAGTTAATTGCTTGGCATCTACATCATTCTACAAAAAATATGTTGAAGCTCGTAAGTTGTTTTCTTGTTTCTATTACTGTAAAGATGATCTGACCGAATTTCTTGTAGGTATGGTTGTTCGTGGCCCTTGTCGCCTTTTCGTCCGTAGAAGCGGGCCGAGTTCGAAGAGATGGGAAAAAAGCCGTTGCATACAAGCACGAGGTGCTAGCTCCGCCCGCTGCCGTTTATTTCGTTCCGAGGCCCGTCTACTGGCCGGTAAAGCTACCCAGACTGCCTCCTACCCCCATGCCGGCTTATTCTCCACCGATGCCGGCTTATTCTCCACCGATGCCGGCTTATTCTCCACCGATGCCGGCTTATTCTCCTCCCATGCCGTCTTATCCATCTGAAACCCCAGCTTACCCACCTCAACCACAACCTTATACCCCTCCTCAACCTTCTTACACCCCAGAACAAACTTCGTACGTTCCTGAACAACCATACACCCCTCCTCAACCTTCATATGCGCAGCCTATGACTCCATATCCCCAGCAGATACCGTCTTATGCTCCGCCTTCGTATGGTCAGCCCATGCCTTATGCTCCACCCATGTCACCGTATAGTCAACCCATGTCACCGTATAGTCAACCCATGCCACCGTATAGTCAACCCATGCCATCATACCCTTCGCCCACGCCCTCGTATGGTCAAATGCCTTACGGTCAACAAATGCCTTCCGCTCCGTCACTATATGCACAGTCGGCTCTTCCGCAAATGATTCCACCAACGGGTGATGCAAGTGCTGGAGTTGACGCTGCACTTCAGCAACAGCAAGCAGCGGCTGCAGCTCTTCCTTCGGTCGATGCAGGCGCAGCAGCTGTTGCGACGGCTCCGGCTGTTCTCGATACGGCAGTTCCTGAAGAAAAAGTCGCGAAAACGGAAGCTGCCCCTCAAACTACCTCCTCCTAATTGCCAAATGTACATGTGCAGACTATTTATGGCGGGAATACAATATCTTGCATTTATTTATTCGTTTTTTTTATTTTATCATTCATGTATTTTTCATTGCATTTATTCATGTCATTTACTCATTTAATTTTTTTCGTGTAGTTATTCATAGCGGCAAGTCTAGGTCTTCCGGTCGGACCTGTGATATTGGTATTCCAGGCAGTATGGATCGTCCGTAAGGGATCGTCCATAAATGGCGCCACCCAAAAAGCGAATTTTTTACCCACCCCCCGTCTCAGTCACCTACCGTCACTTTTCACCGTCACCCCACCCTCTAAAATGGCGCCATCACCTGGTTGACCCCTCTCACAAAAAAGGGGAAAATATGGGCTTTTTTTAACTGACATATTGACAATCCTTCAAGAGTTAGGTAAACGCTACAAACTCTGTCTACTGTCTGTCAAACTACTGTCTACAAAGACGTTCACAAAATTGTGAAAAACACAAGAATAACATGTCCCTGGGTGGAGCCATTTATGGACGGCCCCTAAGGCAACGTAACATTGCGAAAATTGCCTTGCCCACAGTCACTTGTCCACAGCCAAGCGACTGTGGACAACTGACCGTCGGCAAACAGAGATGGCGTACGCGCACAGACGGCGAACGTTTTTCATCAGAATATTTTATGGTTGGTTAGTCAATAACTGCTAGGTAATCGTGACAGGTGCAATCGTGACAATTTGCCCATGTGTTGAGACAGTATTTATTATATTTAAGGTCTAAAGCCGCTCCAAGTATGACTGAAGTCTCAAGTACAGCTGCTGTCATCGCGCTTGTGTTGGGATGTTGTAGCAATGTGGTTTTCCTCGAATTACTTATAAAGTAAGTGCACACCAATTTTTTTCTTTTCTTGTACATAGCAATGTATCTGTCTTTTAAAGAGAAAGAGAACAGCCACGTCGGCTTATTACTTATTATCCTTCTGTTTGACTATTACAGGGAGGACCCGGGCTCTGGCAATGTAATTACATTCTCCCAATTTCTGTTTATTACCATTACCGGTTTCATTTTCACCCTGGACTTTGGAAGAAAGAAGCCTACTGCCCCTATGAGGTATAAAAGCAAACAGACTCTGAAATTAATTATTCTCAATCTAGGTTATCTTTTTTATTGTAGCGCTTACGTAACTCTGGTCATTATGTACTTCACGGTGAGCGTCACGAATAACATGGCTCTTAATTTCAACATCTCAATGCCACTGCATATGATATTCCGTGCCGTAAGCAAATTTAATTTTTTCCGATAATAAGAGTAAAAATTACAATTATCTTAAAAGGGATCCCTAATGGCGAATATGGTCATGGGCTATGTCATCCTGAAAAAGCGGTATACTTTCAGCAAATACTTCGCCGTTTTGATGATCTCATTGGGCATAGCCGCCTGCACCATAGCTTCTGGCAAAGATGTGGTAAGAATCCTTTCCCTAGCATTCTGTAAAACTATGCTGTAATGCAATTCAAGTTTACTTTTATATTTAGGCTCACCGTCTTATTAAAATTTAGTGCTAGTCAAACAATTATTAGCCTGTTTCTGAGCATAACATATTGTAGGGCTCGGATTTTTCGCTTCTTCGTACAGCTATAGTTATCCATTTGGCTGGTTTGAACTTTAAATATGCCGCCATCTATGATGAAGGATCGAACTAACGTTTGAAAATCACTAGATAATTTATGTATAGGTTTTTTTAAGGATTTTTTATGCATAGGATTTTCAACTTGTTTTAAGGGCAATGGAATTCGGTTTCAGTCCGAGCTTTTGAATAAGAAGTAAAAGTACCGTGGCTCTTTGGAAGATTCCTCCCACGCATTTCTCTTTGAAACTATACAACATATTGACAAATATTAGCTTTTAGGTGAGGTCTTCAGGTTCCGTACACCTAGGCAGGGATAAGGTATACGGATTACCCATACGTATTAGTATGCGAAGATTAGGCATTTAATGCGGCCAAATTTGGAGCAACACTGTTTTCTTAACCCGGTACATATATGATGGAAAAAGTTCATAATAACTAGCGTACAAAGCATAGTTTTTTTTAAACAAACTAACCTTTAAATTCGCTATGTAAGAGCACTTTATAAAATATAATTTCGGTCTTCTTTTATAAAACATTTCATTAGGGAGCAAACTCCGGTGACGTTCCCAGGTCTTCGAGCGAAGCTTGGACCGATTTTTTATGGTGGCTCGTAGGAATTGCGCTCTTGACTTTCGCCTTGTTCCTGTCGGCCCGAATGGGCATTTATCAAGAAGTCCTATATAAAGACCATGGCAATAACGCCCAAGAAGCTCTTTTCTTTACAGTAAAAAAAAAATCCTTATAAGTATAATTGGAATGTCTAATGTTTTTTTAATGTTTAGCACGCTCTGCCCATGCCAGGCTTTTTAATCTTAACCAGTGATCTCATATATCATTTCGGGGTCATTCATGCATCGCCAGTAGTAGAAGTCCCTTTTATTGTTTGGCCCGTGCCTCGTATGTGGCTATACTTACTGGGCAACCTCCTTACGCAGTAATTCTACACAAGAAATACGATTTTAATAATAATCACATTAAATTCGATTTTTGTCCCTTCCTATTCAGGTATTTATGTATCAGCTCCGTGTTTAAACTCACTACTACGTGCTCGTCCCTGACCGTCACACTAGTGGTTACGTTACGCAAATTCATTTCCTTAGTATTTTCCATTCTTTACTTCCAGAATCCATTTACATGGATTCATTGGCTTGGAACCATTCTAGTCTTCGCGGGTACCGGCCTCTTCTCAGATATACCTGCCCTTATCCGATCTGCCAGAGCTAGACCTTCTATTATTCCACATTTGAGTCCAGTGAATAAACGGATAAGATAGAACTAGGTTAACTTAGTAAGCAAAGCTATTCTTTGGATCTATTGTCTACTTTAACTTGGAAAAAAGTATTGGGACCTTGTTTATTATATAGTTAACAAATTTATTGTTTTGGGGGCTTAAAAGGATGCAAAATTCCTTTTAGAAACTTTAATGACGTAAACTGAAACGCAGTAATAAAAACATTTGAATTTTAAAATGAAGTATCAATTTTTCTTTGGCGAACACGGAGATCAAAATGTTTATAGCATGTTGTTTTCTAATGTTGTTGTCTTTCTTACGCTATTATAAATCAACATACTATTAATAGGTTTCTATAGTTACAAACAAGTCCAGGCGCCGAGATATAAGGGGGGAAAAACAAAAACAAGTCCAGGGGGTCAGTTAGGTGGAGCTTGTGTAAATGAGACCTTGAAGGAGAAACCGATCCGGACAAATCTAGTATATTCTGCTTTGAGTAAGTCTGGCCCACTGGAACATTACGGAAGTTGGTGGACTAATAGTTGTTCACGACACGTGAAAGCGCTGTTTCCACGTCAATCACAAACACAAAGCAAAACGTTCGCAATTTACATTCAGCTGTGTTTTTTACCTCAAAAACATCGGTAGGCTATTGTCAGTGTTTATGTTTCCTAAATTTCGATCTTTTTGGATGTCTTTCTAAATATTATTAGTTTTTTGGAATTGACCGGTAAGGATAAATTTAATGTTGTGAAATTTATTCTTGTGGCTTATTGTGCATATAATTTGGACCGGTATCGGATTTACGTCTGTCCAAAAATTCAAAATAACGGGAAACTTAAAGTAGGTCACGTACTGATTTCTGCACGGGTTGTCGATTTTCATAAAGTCTAGAAAGCGGGTTTAGCTTTATTTACTTCTTTTGCCTCTCGGACAGGTAGGTGATCAGACTGTACAAGTTGAACTGCGCAGCAGCTAGAAAAGGGCTCGTCAAGGGCTCGTTTGTTCTCCTTGTATCATCGTTTGTTCATCTTTTTCACCTGCAGACTCCGTATGTGACATTGTCTAATCCATCTGTGCTTTTTGTACAGGTAAGTGGATTAGTGAATTGCGTGAACTATGGAAGTTCTTAAAGTCGCCATAATTGGGCAAAGTACGTTCGCAGCAGAAGTCTATAAATTAATTCGAGACTTGGGCCACGATGTCGTGGGAGTTTTCACTGTTCCGGATCAAGGCAATCGCGAAGATCCTCTCGGTAAATTTGTCTTATTTGTTTTATTCTTAAAATTGTTGTCTTATTTTCCGCATTTGTATATATATATATATATATATATATATAGCCACGGTTGCCGCGACCAATGGAACTCCCGTTCATAAACTAAAAGCCTGGCGTCAGAAAGGCGTAGTTATTCCAACGGTACTCGAAACTTACCAATCGACCGGAGCTACCTTAAATGTATTGGCATTCTGTGTACAATTCATTCCGATGGAAGTAATCGATTTCCCCAAACACAAATCTATCGTTTATCATCCTTCTATCTTACCGCTACATCGCGGAGCAAGCTCGATTAACTGGTGAGTTGAACATAATTTTCTTATTTTCTTAAGGCGTCATTTAATCCACGAAAATACACTATTATTCCTTTTAGGACGCTGATGTGCGGAGATCAAGAGGCTGGGTTATCCATTTTCTGGGCAGATGATGGACTGGACACAGGACCGATTTTGTTGCAAAAAACGTGTCCCGTATTGCCCGATGATACTGTAGATTCGTTATACAAACGATTCATGTACCCAGAAGGCATTAAAGCAACTGTAAATTTGGACATAATTATTAAATTTTTTTCTGATTATAGCAGGATTTTTTTCTTTTACGCTTATTTTCAATATAGGTCGAAGCTGTGGACTTGATCGCCAAGGGGCAAGCACCTAAGCTAGTTCAGCCCGTCGAAGGAGCAACGTATGATCCTGCCTTGAATAAAAAGGAACTACAACAAGTAAATAATTCCATATTAGTGAATTCTGGTTTGGTACTTGACGACATTCTGTAAAGGTGAAATGGGAGCTAGGGGCTCAGGATTTGCATAACTTTATCCGGGGACTAGACAGTTCGCCAGGAGCATGGACCAAATTGGCCAGTCCCGTAGATAACGGAAATAGCGAAACAGAAGTTCGCTTGTACGGTTCGCAGTTGTGGACTAAAACTGTTCCCGATTCCGGGAAACACATCTCCATTGTTGGAATTGACAGAACTGGAGTGATACACTCAGAAGGGTTACTTCTGCCTGCAAGCGACGGAAAATGGGTAAGTTTCCTATTGAATGTTTTAAACACACACACAAAATACTTTTTTTAAGGTGAACATACAGCGGCTTGGCATTGACGGACGAGTTCTCAAAGCGAGTGATTTTGGACAAGAAAAGAAAGCCGACGCACAGTTAACGCTAACACCAGAAGAATTAACCCACAAAGAACTCATTAGAGCAACTTGGTCGGCAATTCTGGCGATTACCGTGGAAGATGAGACGGATTTCTTCGCAGCGGGGGCGGGGTCTATGGATGTTGTTAGGTATTAGTACAGCTGTTCATTTAAAACAAAACAAAAATTAATTGCGCATTGCTTTTTAGACTAGTGGAAGAGGTGAAGGACAAAATCGGAGTGGTTTTAGCAAATGAAGATGTGTTTATGGCTACAAAATTCTTAGAGTTTATTCAGACTGTGGTATCAAAGCTCCGAAGAGGATCTGGAGCCCAAGAGTTACAGTTTGACGCCATTAAAATGCACGTTAATGGCCGTGACATCTCATTTGCACATCAAATGTTCATTAACGGCCAATTCGTGGACTCGACTTCAAAGAAAACTACTCCGATCATTAATCCCACTGACGAGTCAGTAATCTGCCATGTGTCCAGTGCATCTCCGGAAGACGTAGAATTAGCGGTCGCGGCAGCGAAAAGTGCCTTCTATGAAGGCGAATGGGGGAAAATGAATGCTCGTGATCGTGGCAGACTTCTTTATAAGTAAAAAAAAAAAAAAATATGTTTTCCTCTTCAGTTAATGAATTATTCTGGTTTTATAAACAGGTTGGCTGATCTAATGGAAGAGCACAAGGAAGAATTGGCTACAATTGAGTCATTGGATTCGGGCGCTGTATACACTTTAGCGTTGAAAACGCACGTAGGAATGTCAATCGAAACGTGGCGGTACTTTGCTGGATGGGCGGACAAGATCCAAGGCTCCACAATTCCTATTAACCATGCGAGACCTAATCGCAATCTTGCCTTTACCAAGCGAGAGCCTATTGGGTATTAAAAAAAAAATAAGATATACAAGTTAAGTGATACATTATAATCTTTTGGGGTCTTTTAGAGTATGTGGACTCATTACGCCTTGGAATTACCCTTTGATGATGCTGTCGTGGAAAATGGCAGCGTGTTTAGCAGCAGGCAATACTGTTATCATAAAACCAGCTGAAGTGTGTCCTTTAACTGCCCTTAAATTCGCGGAATTGTCTGCCAGGGCCGGGATTCCGCCTGGCGTTATCAACGTTATGACCGGAAAAGGTTTTTCAATCCTTGATTCTTTGTTTCTAAGATCAATTTTTATATTAACTGCGTTGCTTTCAGGGAGTGTGGTGGGGCAGATATTGGCTGAACACCCCCACGTACGTAAATTGGGTTTTACCGGAAGTACGGATACGGGCAAGATTATCCTGTCCGCTTGTGCCAAGTCGAATCTAAAGAAATCTTCTTTGGAACTCGGAGGAAAATCGCCTTTGATCATTTTTGGCGATTGCGATATGGATAAAGCTGTCCGAGCGGTAAAATAAGTCGATTGTCTAACATTCTTCGTTATGGCCTGGTTAATTTGTTACATTGTTGTAGGGTTTAAGCAGCGTTTTCTTTAACAAAGGAGAGAACTGTATTGCTGCAGGGAGATTGTTTGTAGAAAAGTGCATCCATGATGAGTTCGTTAAACGCGTTTTGGAAGAAACCAAGAAAATGGTAAATGGAAACGCTAGTGATTTTAAAAGAAAGATTTTAGGTTTAAAGTAGTATATATCTTAATAATGGTCTGACAAGGTGATTGGCGATCCGCTAGCTAGAAGTACCCAACATGGCCCTCAGAATCACTTAGCTCATTTGCGGAAATTGGAAGAATACGTGAAAGAAGGTGTTAAAGAAGGTGCCAAATTGATTCACGGAGGAAAACGAGTCAATCGTCCGGGATTTTTCTTTGAGCCCACCATCTTCACAGAAGTCCAAGACCACATGTTTTTGGCCAAAGAAGAATCCTTCGGTCCTATTATGATAATTTCACCCTTCGAAGATGGGTACAAAAAAAAGCTTATAAAGTTTTGAGATCGGCAGTGAGATTAGTTATTTTTTCTTCTGTTGTTTTTAGGGATGTAGAGGGAGTTTTAAAGCGAGCGAATGCGTCAGAGTACGGATTAGCGTCAGGAGTCTTCACGCGTGATATCAACAAAGCTTTGCTTGTGTCTGAACGTCTGGAAGCGGGAACCGTCTTCGTTAATACGTAAAACATACAGATTCAAGATTTATAGTATAGTAATGTCGTAACTTAGGTACAATAAGACGGACGTTGCAGCTCCTTTCGGTGGCTTTAAGCAGTCGGGCTTCGGAAAGGATCTAGGTTCGTGAATTTTTTGTGTGCAGATTTTGCTTATTTAATATTCTATGTTAGGAGAAGAAGCGCTGAATGAATACTTGAAGACCAAGTGCATTACAGTAGAATACTGAAAAAACTGAACCTGCCTTTAAGGTGCATTTAGAGTAGACGTAAACGTCTAATATCATAATTTAGTGCCAAAAAGTAATGTTTTGGCAGCTTCTGGTGGTTGAATGTGAAATACACATCTTTTTGATGGTCGAAAAAACTTTTTCAGGGCAAGTTTTCCTTTGGGTAGTGATATTCATTGTGGAACCAGTAAGCAACATATGGACTATTAATGTCTTTAATAAAGGTGGGAGCTCTACTTTCAAATACGGCGGTCTTTTCGCCTCGCTGTTTCCTGATTGGCTTTGTTGTCTTCGACTCTGACGTCATTTAAGCTGTCTGTCATGGCGCTGTGGCGGAGTAAGCATCCGTGATTTCGTGACAAATTTACTTTGTTTTGGCGCATCTAAGACCATTCAGTTTTATCATCTTAGCGCTTAAAGTAATGTAGCCTCTATTCTGCACATTTCTAGTATAAAATTGACTTACTAGGTTGGCTGCGACAAAGTGGAGTCAAACTGGACAGCCTGCGCCTGTGTTGTGAAGCAACAAGCAAAAGGTGGCTGTGTTTTGACTGTGAAGCTTGACATCTCGTCTCCTTTAGATTCCTCAAAATTGACTGTTTTGTTTAGGAACGCTTTCGTTTAGATGTAATAACTCCGAAGTACCTATAACCTACTTGTAAAGGTACCTGAGTTAATTAACTTAATGTGTTTTCTCTTTCTGTTCCCGGTGGGAGTTTATAGATAATTTAATTAATTAATTTTATCATGTCTAGGACCAAAGGATGAGAATGGAAGAAGAAGACGAAGAAGGACTTGCCTTGGATGGGGGCTTAGGTAAAAAATAAAATAAAAGTGTGTCTTATGTTATCTCCCGCTAAAGGTTAATATCAGTTTAACGTGTATCCCTTTATCTTCTCGATAAGGGTCGCAATTCCAAAAGCTAGTTTTTTGGTCTTATATGTCCTGCACTCCCTTAAAAAAGTTAATGCTAGTCCCTTGATTCAAGTCACGTGACCCACTAAAACCGGGACCGGACGTTCTTTGATTCCGTCAAATGGCCCAAATCCGGTCGCCAGTAGGAATTAGAAGACGCAGGAAAGGCTCGTTGACATCAGTTCTTATTAATAATTGCAACAAAAATCTTCCCCATTTTTTCCCCCGTGCCGTGGAAAAAACGCAATTCTGCGTTACTTTTTCCTCCCTTCTCTTTTTACTGTCAAACACTGGTTGTGACGAAATGAAGTCGGTTTACGTTGCTCAGAGCTTTAACTGTAGTATAGGACGGCGGCGGAAGTCGGGTATTGCTAGTAAGCAAGGCCTTTTTAATAGTCTCAATTGTTGCTTCCTTTCGGACGCTTCATTATGCACGTTTACGCCCAGCTGACTGGAGTCTTAACGTCTCAGGCATAAGACAATTCAGTTGAGTTTGGGCGTCGAGTAGTCGTGTAGCGCTTACAATCGAGTTTTTCCCACCTTTGCCCTAATGGATAAGGAATTATTCATAGAAGGTTTGACTTTTGTTTGATCAAATCCTTCCTGTTCAGCTCCCTGAAAAGTTTCGGTCGTTTTGTTTGTTTTTTAACATTTTTGTTTGTCTTTTTTTCATTCGATTCGTTTAGGAGGAGGTGGAACTTTGGATTCAAATATCACTCTCTGGCAGTTTCTCTTGGAATTACTCCTCGGCGCACACCACACGCACTTAATTACGTGGACGAGCACCGATGGCGAGTTTAAACTTATCGACGCGGAAGAAGTGGCGAGATTATGGGGGATGAGGAAGAATAAGACCAATATGAACTACGACAAACTTAGCCGGGCGCTAAGATATTATTATGACAAGAATATCATCCGGAAAGTCATGGGACAAAAATTTGTTTATAGGTAAATCGTTTACTTCAATTTTCATCCTGCTTTATATAAGGTCCCTCGTCCAGAATTACGCTTTAAGTGAAATATTCGGTTAATGTCTTACATAGGAACCACATTATCGTCTCGTTTCGTAATTTTTAAGTTAATCTAAGGTACACATTAGGATTAACGATACTTCCCAGTTGTTCTGTGTTACCTCAAAGCAGTGAAACCCTAAGCTAGGAAAAGAAAGTACAGTAGATGCCGCGTATTGTGTTTGCCGCGCGTTTGTCAAGTAAATGTTGATTCTATTAAGCGGAGATTCTAATAACCTGAAATCAGAAATGTGTCCCAAAAAAACAAAGCATCGTCTACTTTCTGACACTTGCCCACAGGTTTTCTTTTTGTAGATGCAGTACACACGCTATTGTTTATTTCGTGACGATTTTTCAGCAATTTTGATAGAGATGATTAAGGAATTCTTAACTTAACGGCCGCTTCCATTTATGGCAAATCTTTTAAATTTAACTTGTGATAGGTTTAAATGAGCCGCAACTTCCGTTTTACATTTAAATCCACACTTTTTCTTGTTCTTCCCCATTTCTATATAACCACACGTCTAAAGCACAACTAATACTAGGCCTTTGAAGCCTACTCCTACGCTGAGGTAGTGGTTCTCAACACCATACCCCTTCTAAATTTTCCTAATCAGTTAAAGGAACTGGTAGTTCAATTGAACAACCTTCTCATTTAATTGACTGAGGTGTTCAGAAGGGATTTTCCCTAAGCGTTGTAGTAGGCTGGAAATGACAGGATTGGTCAAAACGACGTAAAAGCCATGTTATTGGTCAATATGCACAGTACGTGCTACAGTAGTTTCGTTACTGTACTGATGTCCAAAACAAGTGACCCAATGCATACCTTAGAGATCGCTTACCCAATTATTTTTTCTTGGATTGTACTGGCCAGCGGGTTTAAACTTTTCTTTCATACCTTCTTTCGTGTCCAAACCAAACCGAACTCCTAAATCTTAGCAAAGAACTGTTTCGAACGTTTTAAAATCGAGGGACACCCGTTTGTCATTCTTTTTCCGGAGAACGTTTTGCAACAATAATACACAAGTAGTGTGATTTTTGTCTCCGAGTTCTGAAACTGGAGAGCCTGTTGAATGATCATTGATCACAATAAGCGGTATCTACTGTATATTTCAGCCCCCCAAAGTTTCGTACATGAAAGTTGGATTAAAAATATCTCGTAGACTGTTGAAGTTAAACGAGACTATTAGAATTTCTCGGGCAATAATGAAATTTCCTTCAGCAGTGAACTTCAACAAAGTAAACTTGGTTCCAGCACTGCAATTTATATTTTGAAAAAAACTGGTCATAGCAAATATTTTAATTGTTGGGTTTCATTGTAGGCAATGTGCATGATGGTGAACGTTTCAGGGATATTAGCTTGTCTCTCGTCAAAACTTTGCGGTGATTTTCGAGATAGGTCCTAGCGATTGGCTTAAAAGAAGCGTAACGTGATTAAGGTGTTATGTCCTTGTTGGCTTAAGCTAATTTTAAGACTTCTTGTGAATTAGGTTCGTCTCCTTTCCGGAGGTGATTAAAATGGAGAGCAAAGTGCCTTTCCATGAGAAACTAAGTGCATTGCAAACCTCGCTCCAAAACGTTCACAACGGCCGCTCTTCAGCAAACGATTTGACTAAAGAAGATTTCCCCTCCGCTCGGAAACCGCTCGAAAATACCCACAGTCTCCTTAACAGCACCAGTACCAGCACCTCCCAAGCCCCGTCCATCGCCGTGTCCAACACGTCGTCGTACCTGCCCTCGCTGGCTCACTTAGGTAACGTGCTTCAGTTAGCCAATAAGCATTTTCCCTCCAACGCCAACCTTTTCTTAGGCTATAACCCCTCAAGCTCCTCCCCACAGCATAGTTTGGTGTCCCTCTGGGGCGCCGCCACAAGTACCGCCTCGGTCCTCAACTCCATCGCTGGGTATCATAGCACCGACTTCTCTCTACCGGGCTTGGTTCGACCTATGCCTACCTCCAGCAACAATAATAACGCGCCAAATGGGTCTTTAAGCCCGCCCTCTCTTTCCGGCACGCCCCCTTTGAACCTGAGCGTAGATACTCCGCTCAAACGGATCAAAATGGAGCCCGAAGACGAGGAAAGTCCTCGGAAGCGCCCAAGAGACGGCGAAGGAGTTCCGCCCTTAATTAAAGAAGAAATAATAGAAAATAAAGATAAGGGCAAGAAACTGAGCCATAGTGTGAACAATAGCCCCAAAGTGGACGACAAACTGAAAAAGGGCAAAACGAAAGTGAAACCCCAGCCCTTGATGCTGAACCCAAATTTGCCTTGTTTCAACTTCAATTTGAGTCCGCCGTCTCTTTCGACGTCTTCTCATCCTTCCAGTCCTTTCGCCTTCACGCCTTCTTCCTCATCTTCCGTCTCGTCTCTCCCTTCACCGCAGCAGCCTTCTTCACCATCGTCAGCGTCGTCGTTGCACACCCCATTTGTCAACTTAGTGCCTCATTCCCCAGGATTCTTCTCCAATTACCCGCCTATGGCTTCCCCGTACGCTCACTTAAAAACCCCTCTTTCGCATGGGCACGCCCCTGGTCACGCCCCTTTGCACTTTTGGTCCTCGCTGTCACCACTTGCTCTCCTCAGTCCGCGTTACACTCTCCCTTCTTTCAGCCTCCCTACGAATTTGTCTTCGAATAAAAAGGAGAAGAAAGAAGAGGACAAACTGGACGAGGAATCCAAGAAAGAGCGGAAAGAGGAAAACAGTAACGAAGAAGAGAAACGAAGTAATAGAAAGGAAGAAGAGAATAACCCGGCCAGTTTTTTACCTACGCCTTTACTCTCCGCCAGTGGAATTCCCTCCCTGTCACCTTCGCATTTTACCTTTCCTTTCCCCGCCTTCTCTCTTCCCTCTCCATTTACCCCCTCGCTCAAGTCACCTTTGTTTACACCTGGGCCCGGAATGAAGCCCAATAGTAGCATTTCGGCATCGAATTCTTCTTCAACGAATTCGGCTTCTAGAGCTAAAGAGAAAAGCCATGATTCCACTACCACGTGACGATGCTGAGCAGCTAAAAAATATTAAGAAAGTACAACAGACGAAAAAGTTCTTTTCGTGCAAATTAATTAATGAACCGCAGAAAGTTCGTCTTTTCGGGGGGATCGTTTGTATAGATACTGGGAGTTTCCTGATATTTCTGTGTTTTTAAAACAAAAGTTTGCTTTTGGGGCTTTGAGATTTGCGAGTGAGAGAGTTTAGGTCTCTAGTTTGTAGCATTTTGGTTTTGTTTTTTTTAGGTAAAAAACAAGCAACGAAATCCCAGCGCTTCCATTAACGATAAGTTTTTATGTTTATGTTAATACTCGATTTTTTCGGTTGACTTTCCATGTTAAGTTCGGTTAGGGACCAGAAGTTTCTACGAGAAAGAAAAAGGCGGGAGATTGGAATGTACCAACGGACAAGGGGCGGGGAATAGGACAGTGCCATATTTTTGTGAACGAAGTGTCCCAAGTGCCTTTATAACTGTTGGTTTCGAAGGGGTAGTTTCATTTTTGATTTTTTTTTTGGAGTCGTGGAAATCCCCATTTTCCCTCCCCAAAAGTGCGGAAGCCACTTAAAAGTTTTTGAATTTACACCGATTGTGCGTGTTTATCATGTGGACAGACCCCTCCTTCAATTTTTCTTGTTGTTTTGCAAGTTTGTGCCAATTTAAACAACCTGAAACCAGGGATTGTGTAAATTTCGTTTGCTGCAAACCATAAGGCCATGTATTTGTTACCAACACTTTGTTACATTGAAGAGAAAACTAGGTTAGTGCAATTGTTTGCGTGTTAGGAAGAAACTAATTCTACTTGACTTGGACAGATGGCAAGCGTCTTTCAGTTGGTTTCAAATTAAAAAAAGAAGATATGCTCACTCGTAATTGCCCCATATTTTTTTGTACAAAAATTTCTGGACCTCTTTTTCCTTCCCCTCGATTTTGGAATTTTCTTACTGTTATTGTCGAAGATAATACGGTTTCAAGCGTAATTCAAGATGGGCTCAACTCCGTCGAGTGTCTTCACTGTTCTGTGATAGATCTATCATCCATGGAAGTTTAAAAAAAGAAGGAAAATTCAGAAAATGTCATTCGTGGTTTCGAGATTCGTCTCCAATAAACGATTTAATATAGAAAAAACGAATCACTTGTATGAATTCGGTTATTTTCTGGCTTTTGGGTCTCAAGGTCCCCTAGGCAGAAACCGTATAAAGGTAATGAAGCACCACGATAATAAACAATTAGCTATTCAATTTCATTCGAGGTTTAGACATTCTTAGCACCAAAAGGATTGAATGTAGGAAGAGTCGCCACCGAATTGCCACAGTACCTAATTAACGTTCGTTTTTCCCTGGAATTCTTTACAGTCGGTTGGCCTTTGATCCCGCATCTGTTTAAGGGTTTGATATCGACCAAAATAATAATTATGCACCTGAACAGGTGGGTCCCGTCCGATCCGGCTCGACGCCCACTTGATGAATTTTGAAGAAGAGAGAAGAAGATAATAAAGAAGGTCATAGAACGGGAAGAGGGGGTTTCATAAAAGCGGATGAAAAGGCAGACTAGAAGGTAAACACAACCCACAACTGCTTCTAGCCTCCAGCTGTATAGCTCCACCCACTTTCGAACGCTTTCTTTGACGTCTGCGGCTGCGCTCGGCATTCAGTCCCCATCAGTTCGCCCGCCTGCTGAATTTCGTTGTTAGTGGCTAATTACCGTGTATTTTTTCGTGTTGTCGGTTGCAGCATGCTAATCGAGACAATCTGCAACAGCTAACGGCAAATGAAGGACTTAAGAGGGAGGTAAATAAGTGAATGAATTTTGCCTTGTTAGTTGTTGTGACTCGTTTGTGGTTTAAGGTTAAGGAATTTGAGAGACAAGCCAGTTGCAGATGCGGATGCACAAAGTTGCAAATGCTTGCAAACGACCGTCCTAGCTTTAAACAGTCTCGCTTTTGTACTCCGGAGGGCAAAAGTTGTGCGTCCTGGCCATATATGAACTGAATGGACCCTAACGGCTAACAAATTAGCGTGACCGAAGAAAAATCCTGTGCAGGTACGAATATCCTAGTTATTTGCTTCGTTGTCCGAACAACGAAGCAAATAACTTCGTTCATTTCGGGGATATCTTTTTTGCATAACTGGTATTTCATATCTACTTTCACTTCTTGGACAGTGGAATGTGTAAAAATATTAGATTGTTCTTGCCGTTTTATTCACAATTTTACTGGTTTGCAGTGCTTGTCAAAGTTGAAAAATGAACACACAAATGGCAGGAAGATAACGTAAACCTTTACCTGGAAAACTCCCAGAATCCGTAGCATCAGTGCTTTGTATCTCAAGCTTTGTGTCCCAGTTTTCTCTTAGAGCGTTAGAACCTTCTAATGCGACGAATATCGCCCTGTTGTTCTAAAAGCAGCGTAAAGGACTCGAAGTGATCTCAAATTACGTAAATGCTTCCAAATATACTACATTTAAAGATTCCACGATACTTCAAGAAAATAAAGAAAATAGCTTGGGAAAAGGAACATGAAATTAATATTAGTTGGTCTAAATAGAAAGAGTATTAGATTTTCTGAAGGTAATTTCGGCGGTGAAATCTGACAAACTTTCTATTAAATTCATAATGTTAATATACTGCAAAAAGTTAATATTAAAAAAGGCAAAAATATACGTTTTTCAGTAAAGGATCTGTTGCTCATATGCGGGCTATGCTTGCCACATATTCAGGCGTCATTATATAACAATAATTTAAAATTTAATTACAGTAGAATTTCCTTTTTTTTCAATTTCAGGTACAAATAGAATAGCCAAGCGTTTTTTGAGCCTGCCCTCCCGACCTGCCTTAAAGTTTCTGGGATCTCAGGAAGGAAAAGGCTAATGGTTTTGGGACGTTTTTTTTCGCTGTAATGACTTTTTCTGATCACGCGTGTCACGAACTCTATACTATTCTCTCCATAACGTGCATGGGAATTTCCCCGGATACGCAAAACGACTCTTCATCTCACCTATCCAGTCCTGCGAGTAGTACTTCCAGCCAAGATAAGGATAACGCGTAAACTTACTGGACCTTAAGTTTCCTGAGACCTTGGCAAGCAGTTTCCAGCTGAATACGATTAGCATATCAACAATCTAGGTGTCAGGGAGCTTATACATGTCCTGAGAGCTTGGAAAGTCATTAAATGGCCGTTGGAAAACATTTTACACTATTTCTAACACGAGATGAAATGAGATGGATTTGTTTTTTAAACAGGGAGGAGGAAATTATTTCGAGTTGTTAGTAAACGTTAGATGATGAATGAGGTTCCTGGAGACGGGAGGGGTTAGGATTCTTGTTAGGAATCAAAGTCTTCCAGTCCATTTCTCGTTTAGCGAGGGCCATCATTCATTTTTGCATAGGGGGAGACCTTATTAGCTTAGAACCTAGGGAGCATAGGGAAGGTCTTTCAGGGTTCAGTAACTTTTGTTGGCTGATGTTCAGTTCTTGGGGTTATCTGGGTGGCGGAATCTACCCTAAGGAAAGTTATAAAAGTGAAAAGACGAAGGGCGGGATGAAACAGGCTTTTTTGTTGATGGGCTGTGCTGGTTTGTGCTCTTCCTAGGACGGTTAAGGCACACAATAGGCTGTAAGCCAAAACCTCACAATTGGTCTTTTATGGTACTGTTGCATGTTGCCTAGACTTAAACAAAGAATGTTAGTGCTTCGTAAGAGCTACAGGGGATTATACTGTGACGAGCTGGTGAACCAAAAACGGAATTCTTTTCCCAGCCAACTGTAGTATGTAGTTTATTCCCACCAAATATAGTAATTTCTTTATGAAAGTAGCGATTATCAAATTGTACTCCGGAAAAGACTAAATCGAACGTTTTGTGCGTTTAAACAACAGAAGGATTTGTATGCGTCTACTATAGTGCACGAAATACGAACGTTTTAGAAAATCGGAATTGCTTTGAGAATCACCTTACGGAACTGCTCGTGAGAAAGAAAGAAAAGCAAGTAATACGCAAGTCACTCTACCAGTACATGTTGGACTTTTTGTGGTTTTGTTTACGCCATGTTCAGATAAGTTATTGCCCCATTTTAGGCTAACCAAAATATAAATGTGTGTCCAATGGCCCAGAAAAGTCAAAGCTCTTTGGCCGAAACAATGCGAAAAACTTTGCATTTCGGGCTTTCGGGTGAAATTGAACGTTCTAATTTACCTACTTATGGACATGCCACAAAATTAGGACACCTTCGAAGCACAAAACTGTGCCAAAACCTAGGCTAAGGCTACACCTTCACATATTAAACACTTTTCTGTCAAAAAGTCATTCTCCTGTCGCTTTCCTATCAGAAACATTTTGCAACGAAAAGAATTGACTTTTCACATCCGTGTTGTTCATTTTCAGAAAGTAGACAATATCCTGAATCGAAGAAATATGCTTTACCAAGCTTAAACCTTTCCAATTCGTATTAGGTGCAGCACCTTCACATAGTTGAGCACATTCTCTCCAGAAGTCCATTGGAACGACAAAAAATTACGTTTTCACATGTTCACATGTGGTCAATGATTTTTTTTACAAGTTTTCGGGCAGAAATATTTCTTCTGGTTCAGCTACTAATCTTGCGCAGTAGATAGCTAGGCCGCAATACCCCATTTCTTCTGGAGCTTGGTGGATCCACATACTGCCAACAATGACAGAAGCTAGATTCCAACAAAACTTTGGAATTTTCAGAGCATAATTTACGTGCATTTGCGACCGAGTAAAGCCTGCACTAGAAAAGAAACGACGGTTGTGAGAAGATCGATTCCGGTTTTTATCCGTATTGGTTATTTTCTATATTTATATGACCAAAACGTCTTGTGACGATAAATGCTTAATTGTCGTCCTAGTCCTAACTTAACGAGCTTTAAGTTGTCTAGACGAAACTTTCCTATGCATTTGCTTAATGTTCGTCAGAGTTAAAGGGGTTTTAACAACTTCCCCAGTTGTAAAACTCCATCAACAGTTGAGGATCGTTAACCTTAACGTTGTTGTTTCTAGACGATTCACTTAAATGCCTTTAACTCAGTTTGAAGGATTAACTTGGAGTTGACGACCATTAACTTGCATCGTCTAACCTTGGTATTTGCTAGCTTCTGAACATAGAAATTGATTCTGCGCAATTTCTATGTTTTATTTGTTTGCATAGTACGTCGAATAGTTTACTTCTTTGCTAGAAGAAAAGATAAAGGTAGTTTAGGATTCCTTGACCTTCATTGAGCTTTTGATTAGGATACCAGCTGTCAGCAGCAAAAATGCAATCTGCCTGCTGTACTCTGCATAAACTGAATGCATAGGTTTTTCATTTTTTAATGATTTTTTTAAAGAAAAAACTCTGAAGTCTTTTAATATTTAATGTACTCAAAGCTGGTTCTCTAAGCTTTTAAACACCCTTTTTATATACATCTTATCCCATAATTTTTGTTTTATTTTGTTGCCATGGACACTAAACCTTACCATCGAAGATTTTTAAGAACGTTCTTCAGGTCCTTGTATGGACAAGGGCCTCGTTTGCGTTCGTGTCTTATACACGTTGACATACGCAATCATGCCAGACCGTCGAGTGCCACTCCTCATAGTTTTTTTTATTTATTTGTGTTAAGGTTTCAAAAAAGCTAACAGCTTAACGTGAATATGGGGCTTGAAAACTTGACGCGCTATGCTCAAAATCCTCCGGAACCTCCTCCCAGGACGAATCGTCGTCCTTCTTTCACCCAGCAACAACAGCAACAATTATGGCAACAACTCAACATGTACCACGAGGACACGGATAACGCCAACGATGCTCCACCCCCGCTTTCTCCTGCAGTGATGCTCCGTGCCACCAACCAAGTCAAAACCAACGGCAGCATCAAGAATTCCTGCAGCCGCTGCCAATGTTGTCCTTATGGCTTCCATATTGATACGGATTTCGTGCGATATTGCGAAGCGGTTTCCAGCGGAGCGCAATCCAACACGCTCAAAGACCAACGTCGGGTTCGCAGAAGAGAAAGAAGATCCATGGAAGTCCTCCTAGGACTAGCCCCCTCGCCCACTCAACCCCCTGCGAGTCTCTTACCTGTCATTGCAGATAAAGAAGGTCTAGAAGACCCCCGCCAGGAGGACATGCCCAAAAAGAGGTCCAATTCGCCCAAAAAGGGCAGGCACCAGGTAAAAATAACTTGTCAGATACTTGGAAATGCAAAAGACTGAATCGATACAGGGTTGTTGAGTACGTAAACTTTTTTTTAAAGAGAAAAGTAAAAATGTTGCAACGCAGTAATTAGGCCAAAAGTTATAAACTAGTTGTACAGAATCTACCGAATAGCCTGTCATGTCAACAATGAAAAATTGTTTTCTAAAGCGACATTTCAGCTCAGCTTAGTTTTTGTCAACAATGGAAGTACCCTAACCAACAAATTTCGTCTCAACCATGAAAAACATTATTATAATGTCAGAAATGACGGGAACTACTACGGTAGCAATAAAGAAAACCATTAAAAAAAACTTGTTGTAAAAGAGTATACACAATGGTATTGTCTAAAGATTTCTCCATTCTTGCGAATTTTAGGGCATGCCACCCAACTTTTCGCAGCCTCCTCCACCTCCTGACTTGCTCCACACTTCGGAAATGCTTACTACTAGTTTGGAGGAAGCTGTAGTGGATTTTGAGGAGGCTTTGGAGCGTTCGGTGGCTACGGTGAACACATCTTACAAGGCCTTGCCGCCATCGGTAGTCACTTACACTCCTAAACGGGAAGTTCCGGGCATTGATCTATTGACTGATACGCCCTCAGGGCAAGGGACAGGTATTGTTATGCTTTCCTCCATTTTTAATCCTTTTTTTCCAGCGCTTGAATTGACAAACATTGGACTTTTTCTTTTCCCCAGATTCGCCTGATCATCCAGAGGCTTCGACAAACTTGGGCAAAACAGATGGTCCCAGTCTTGCCACAACGACGCAGAACGTGAATTTGCATGCAGTGAGGCAACAGATGGCTCAGAGTCTGGAGAAGTTGAAAGAGTTGGAAGAACAAGTGAAAATCATTCCCGTCTTGCAGGTAAAAAGTAGTTAAGAAGGTAAACATTCCAATTTCTTATTCCTGTCCTCTTTTTTTAACAGGTGAAAGTCTCGGTTTTACAGGAAGAGAAACGAAAGCTGACACAACAGCTCCAAAAGGAAACGGAAATTAAATTAGCCACGCCTACAAGTACCCACGACGCAACTACGACCACAAACGCGCCCCTCAACCGCACCGTCGGGTGTATGACTTCAGAACTGCGCAATTCTTCAATGTCTACCCAAACTGATCCAGTTACTTCGAAACTGCAGGAAGATTCCACAGGCATGAACTACTTACGTAATTTAACACAAACCTCGTCCGTTTTCGTTCGACTGACTCAACCGTTAGCAACTCCCCCACCACTATCCTTCGATAATGCTACCAATACGGAAAACCGTACTATGGTATCCAAGCAAGTGGGAACCGACTTGAGATTCGATCAGTTGATTACCCCAGCGACACTACAAATGGCAGTCAAGGAAGCGGAAGAGAAAATCCGGAAGGAGTGTGACGCTGAGCGGAAGCGAGCTCAGTTTTTTATGGCCTGCCAAGCCACCCAAACATTACCCACATCACAAAGCGCCCAGAGCGTCCAAACAGACTTCGTTGTCCCCGAATTGCGGCCAATTAGCAAACCGGCAGCGCACGACGTAGCCACAAACGTCAATGACGGAGCTCAGACAGAGTTGTTTGTGCTAAAAGATCCCAAATGTTATGAAAAGTTGCAAAATACCAGAAATGTTGCCGTGGGATCCTATAGTGTGAAGGACATCTGGTGCTTAAAGTGCCAAACAATTCCTACGCGGAGTATAGCCTGCGGTGAAGCCAAAATCCCCGAATTTGATTGCGAGAAGTGTTTGAATAAGAAAACGAGGAGTATTGGCTCGGGCATTTGTACGATTGACGAGGATTTCTGCAAAACCTGCGCTGCAGAGAAGCCGAAAGTATGCATAGGCGTCGGTGACGGGGACGTGCGCGCACAGCCTTGCGCGAAGTGCCAAACGCGCAAGATAGATGTAGCGATTGTTGCCAAAACCCAAACGCGGGACGTGAGCGTTGGGGAAATAGTTCAGATGGCTGAAACGGGAACGAGCCCGTTAAGAAATGAATGTTTGCAGATGTGCGATAAATGTTCCGGGGATATTCGACGAATGGCCACGGAAGTCGTCCAAGGTCAACCTAAAACCGCAGCGTTGCCGCCGTTGCCTTCGAGAATTCCTAGACCATCACCACCTCGCACTCCAGCTGCGCGAAATAAATGCCATCCTGCCAGTGTACCAAATATTGCGAATTCGCACATGAATTCCAATACTGGAATTACTAATCAGGCGTTTGAAGACGTTAACCGAACTCCTGAACTACAAATGGTAGAATCTGCGAAGCAGAAACACGAATTTGTGCGTCAGGAAACGGTCATCCTTGAAAAGAAGTACGTTGGTTTCTGTGTAGCTAATATGTGGTATAATTTAGATGAAATAGGGGGTTTAGGGTAGAACATTACTCGTTTATTTTGTTGCAGGGAGTCGGAGAGCGAATCGAGTGAAGAGGAAGAAGGAGATGAAAGTGAAGATGACGATAGTGACAGCGAAGCTAGTTCGGATTCCAGTGGCGAAGATGGCGAGGAAAGTGGATTTCAGCCCATTCAAGAAACTAGGAAAACGTAAATAAACTTTCGTTCTTTATAAAAAGTGAAGACAAGTAGCAGGAGAAGCTCATGAAAACAATAATTACATAGGGTGGAGCCAAGTGCTGCAATGAGAGCTGCATTGAAGGTTTTGCATGATTCTTTCAACGTGCCTGGCAAGAGCCAGAAATTGACTTCGGCTATGAACATTATCCAACGTGAATGGTTCCAAGTAAGCAATCTTTACAATTCATTTTTAGAAGCTTGTCTTCAGAAAGTTTCATTACCTAACATTAATTTAGTATTAAACAGGTCATTCAATCGAATATTTAACTTTTGTTGAATTTGGTAAACGTTCTTATGAAGCTTTTGTCAGTAATAGTGTAGAAATCCAATTGGAATTTTAGAATAATAGTGATAGTGTTAACTTGAACAGAGGTTGTGAGTGATTGTGTAGAATGTAATTAATTGAAACTTCATTAAGGCATCGAGCACCAAAACTGCAAATGCAATGGACGTAGAAGACTATTTGGACGCATTGGAGAACATTTCCCATCAAGTCATGCTAAGAGTGATCAACATGACAGACTTGAATGTAAATATGTTCAGCAACTGTTTGAATTGAAGTCGTATGCTAAAATGTGTCTCCTTGTTTCGTATTTGTTGTTATAGGGCAATACGGCATTGCATTACGCAGTCTCGCATGGTAATTTGGACGTCGTGTCGCTGTTGTTGGACTCGAAAGCATGTGATGTGAGTGTTGCGAACCAGGCTGGGTACACAGCACCCATGTTATTAGCATTGGCCCCTATTCGCTCAGATACCCATCGTCATGTTGCTCGTCGTCTCTTCCACATGGCTGATGTCAACACACGTGCTGCCCAGCATGGCCAAACCGCTCTCATGTTAGCAGTCTCCCATGGACGTAGCGATACTGTTCGTCTTTTACTAGAAGCTGGTGCTGATATCAACATCCAAGATGTGGATGGAAGCACCGCTCTCATGTGCGCCTCTGAACATGGACATACAGACATCGTAAAGTGCTTGTTGCTCCAACCTGATTGCGATGCTACGCTCAAAGATAACGTAAGTACCCTAAAATCCTATAGTAGTAAGGCAAGTCTTCCGGCCGAATTCTTCCTTCATTTTTGGTGCTTTATTCTGGCCTTCACCAAAGCCCGTTTGCATAAGATAAGTATATTTTATTCAGTTACATTTCTGACCTTTTTCCTCTATTTTCTCCTCTACACCAGTAGAAAAACCGCTTGTCGTTAAAAATATAGGTTGTTGTTATACTGTTAAAGTAAATTCATAGCTAATTTTAATTTTTCAAAGTTTAATTTAACAAAATATAATCACGTGGCTTTTTGACGTCACAAATGTTTATGTATCCATGGTAAGCGCTAATTCTGTCCGCCATATTTAACCTGATATAAAGAGTAACCGAAAAAACAGTAAAATGGTAACAAGGATACATCTGAGACGTCATGGCCGAAATTTTGGCAATAGCTCGTGAATAGATGAACAAAAATGTCTGAAACACACGCAGTCGTTCTTACAGTAATGTAGACTATAACAACCCAACAAAATTTTAGCCCGTAGCAGTGGGTTTTGCGTTGCAATTGCCTTAAGTACGTTGTAAGTGGGATGACGTATAAGGTTTAGTGAGGACCGGTCAGGTTTTGAAAGTTAAACTTGTCTTTAAGGATATGGAAATTCCATGAGTACTCATTCAACTTGTGTAACTCGTTTTCTAGGACGGGTCGACAGCCTTATCCATCGCGATGGAAGCAGGACATAAGGATTTAGGCGTTCTCATTTACGCGCATCTCAATTTGGGACGGAATACTTCGCCTTACGCTTCTTTACGACACCCACGTCGTTCCTCATCTCGCGCGTCGACGCCCAATTCAATCCATTCCTTAGCCACGCCCCCGGCTTCCCCCTTACCTTATCGATCCTCAAACCGTTTATCTTCATCTTCCTTACCGCCAATCCCATTATCACCTTCGTCTTCCTCATCTACTACCACGTCACCTGCCTTAACAAGGAAAAAGAAGTGAAAATGATCCCTTTTTCCTTATTTTTTGAAAAAAGAAAAAAGGAGAGTGTGTTCAGGCTTGAACAGGGTTTATTAACGTACGCAGCTAAGTTGAGACGCTAAACATGTTTTATTTGACGTTTGGTTGGGTGCCAACAAGGAGAACATTCCAGCTCTTGTGATAAGATCCTACGATTTATATAGTAACGTAACAATGTTTTTTCAAGGTGGACAAACCTTTAACTTTTTTTACGTTTTGAAGGACTTCTCTGACCTTGTGGCTTTGGGGAACTAAAAAAATTGCTAGGTCTTCGCCGGTGTGTAATGGGATTATTTTTTTTATTATACAAAGACAGTACAAAGAGGTTTGGTTTTTACAGAACTTGTACCCAAAATGCAACATGCACACATGAAAGGGAAGTTATTTTTTTTAAAAAAGAGTTAAGAGGAAAACACGGATCGCAGGACGTCCCAAAATTTTTTAGTATTACTCGGTGACGCAGTAGGCGTGACCGTGGAAGAACTGGGTGCCGTCGAACTTGGGCCGTGGCCTTCTTTGAGAGTTTTAAACCAACGTGAGGCATAGCTAAAATCCGTTTCTGAATCCGGAATACCTATTATGAGAGGTTTTTTCTTAGGCTCGCCGCGCTGTGTAGGTCTTCTTGCAAAGGGCAGGCTGCCTTGTTGGCTGTCGCTGGCCCCATACGGTAAAGGATTATAGGAATCCAAGTACTTTGTGTTTTTCAAAGTCTTCCAACGTCGCCGGTTGAATTTTTTCCAGGTGTGCTGACTTGGCGTAATTTGAGTTGAAGTTGACTTAAGAGTCGACACGGTGGACGACTCGGAAGATACGCTTGCTTCCGTTTCAATGACAGCTTCCGTAGTGGAAATTGGCATGGTTTGGTCACTTTGGTAGTCGACTGTTTTGCCACGGTTATGCCGACCACGTTTGGTATGATTTCTGAACTTTTTCGCAGTTATGCCGTTTAATGGCTCGGAGAAAGTCGCTGGAATTGTGGGTGGGAGTGTTGATTGGAGGTTAACAAATCTTACCAATGGAATTGAAGGGGAATTATCCGTTGAAAGAGGATCGCGATGCTTGGCGACTTGCCATGGATGAAGGATTACCGCACTTAATTTGCTTGGTTGGCCGGCTGAATTGAATGTTTCCTAATAAAAATCAATGGAAATGAGCATTGTTGTCTAGAACTTGAAAACTATACTGCTAAACCCTAATAAATTTAGGCTTAATAAGGTTAGATTGCATTAATTTTCCTTTAGAAAGATATATCTAGCCTGCATGAAGGGTCTGCAAAGCTGTATTGCAGCTCGTAGTTTACTACAACTATAATTTCGAAGTGTCTTCTGCATATTTTTCATCTTTTTAGGTAATTACAAGCTATAAATCAAGTCTTTTGACTATATAGCAATAAATATTAAATAAAAATTACGTAAAGTTTTTTTTTTTTTTTAGAAATTAACATAATGTAAAAAAAATGCGTTAAAAAATTATTTACCTCGATAAGCACGGCAGGCATGTCTCGGTCCAAATACCGCATGGGGTGAAACCGAGCACGGGACCAAACTTGATTAATTCCAGCCAATATTAGCATAAGTGTGTAAACCACGTCTTTGAACGGCATTTTTTCGTGTCTTTAAATATGTGCCTTTCTTTTTAAAAACA
Source organism: Lepidurus arcticus (assembly GCA_003724045.1). NCBI lineage: Eukaryota > Metazoa > Arthropoda > Branchiopoda > Notostraca > Triopsidae > Lepidurus > Lepidurus arcticus. The sequence continues at coordinate 20,116 of RJJA01000429.1, read as the reverse complement.
GATTTTAGCCCCCGTTGACGGGAGAAAAGAGCGGCTCTATTGCCCAAATTATAGCAATATCTGCGGTGCATCCGCTAGACAAAGGGACAGGGATAAAGCAAGGCATTGGCCTATAATGAACGGCTTTCTCTTGCTTTTCTGACCTGGAATCACTTCACAGGCGAAGAAAGATGAGACCAGTTTTCTCCTTTCCCGACTGAAAGCCAAGAGAGAACTCGCCCATGTTAACCCCAAAAGCCGCTTTTTATATTGAAAACAGGCTTCTGACTGCTTTTGGGGTGGCATTGATCAGGTTTCCGTCTGTATTACCCCCACTTCCGAAAACTCGTGCGTTCAGCTGTGCACGTCTCCAATCCGAAGCGCAGCTTCGCGAAAACACGCTCAACAACACGAGAAAAGTCACGTTTGACTACCACTTTTGTTTTGTGTTTCTTGTACCTAGAGGAAGCCATATTCAAAAGTTTCCAAGGACTGGGAACATAATGTAATTCTCAGCCCTAGGTAAAATCATTCTCAATATTATTAAAAATCAAATACCAAATTAATACCAAAAAAGTTTAAAGTCTACTTTAAAAAATCGAAAGTTAATGATAAAGTAATAAAGGTATTCAAATTTCAATAAGACATGACTTTTAAGGTCAAATTGGTTGCCCAGAATTACCCAAATTAAACGGTTTAAAAATTACGGCGTACTATACTTTTTAAGATATTATTGTTAATTTATTATTAATTTATATTATTTTTATGAAACTATAACATCCAACCATTTTAAGCTAAGATCCTGTTTGAGAACGTAATTAAGTCAATAACAACATAATATTTCTTAAGTATAAAAAGGCATAACGAAGGAATGTGGGAAGTTAACGTCAAAGTGGACCGATCAAGCCTTGATGTCTGTAAACAAACATGGTTACCAGAAAAATAAGTACGCTATAGGTATATTGAGGACAAATCAATTACATAAGGATTGCTGAATTCCCATTCCGTTTTACAAAGTCTTTCAAAAATTGCCTTCTTGTCAACCAGAAAACGTAAAAAAAATATTACAGTTTTCTGTTTATAATTTTCTGTCTTTTATTGTCACTGAAAATAAAGCGTTATATCGCTTTGCGTTCTTGCTGTCGGATCTCATCGTGGCTTACAACATGCTTCCATTCGTAGTCCGCTTTTTCGTCGACTTGCAAATCCATCGTATCTTGTCTTTGTTTCTCCAGGCGGCGTAAACCGCGCAATCGCATATTCCCAAGCCCATGCAGCATTTTTGTTCCAAAAAAACCTCTCCGGAGGTAGTAGAACGATGCGTACCATGTTAACTATATTTGCACCAAGGCAACAAAGAAAAAGACATTAGAGGAACCAAAAAACATATCCGCCATATGATTTTTTAGGCTAAGGTGTGCGAGATTTTTCATGGGTTCAGCAGGGTTTCAAGTTTATTTACGGGTTGTAGAAGAGATTTGGTTTAAAAGAATTTTATTGTTATAATACAAACGCAAATTTGGGTTTAAGAGATTCGTTTAGGGTTTAACTCATCTGTCAGTGCATTTTGGGGAGTGCATGTACTGCCAATTTTAAGGTATTGAAATACACGAGTGTTTTTTTCATAAACCTCCACCAGGATGGCAATGATAAGCCCATGCATGTGTCTTTGAGCGAATTCAGGTCATAAACGACAACTTAATTCCCGTTTTTACGGTCACAAGTGACAAAAACAAAGAAACTAAAACTATACTTGTTAAGTTTGTAAGTATAACAATCTGAAGAACTATTAAAATTAATGTCGAACTGGTAAGTCATAAGCCCTGAGTTGTATGATACATTTATGGTTACCAGAAAAAAATAGTACGAATTATGTAGGTACACATATGCGATACTGAGGACAAATCAATTACAAAAGGTTTGCTAAATTCCCGTTCCGTTTTTCAAGTAATTCTAAAAGTGCCTTCGTATAAACCAGAGTCGTAAAAAATAGTAAAGCTGTCTGTTTATATTTTCTGCCTGTTGTAACAGAAAATGAAGTTCTACATCGCTTTGCGTTCTTGCTGTCGGCGCTCATCTTGGCTTAATTACGACGTGTTCCCATTCCTAGACCGCTTTCTTGTCGACTTATATATCCAGCATCTCTTATCTTTGTTTTTCCAAGCGACGTAATCTGATCAATCGCGCATTCCCAATCTTACGCAGCATTACTGATCTCATGTAATCTGTCCGGAGGTAGTAGATCGATGTGTACCATATCACCTGTATTTGCACCAAGGTAAGAACGAAAACGTTATAGAAGAACCAAAAAAATCTCCGCCATCCATATTGTCACGGCCTAAATTAGTCATTGCTTATATTTCGCATGTTCTGCGTTCCGACAACATGCTTCAGTGCCTACAGCTATCTCCAACCTTGAGCTGTGCTAACAAGGCACCGAGTCGTGACCTGGGGTCAGCAAGCTTTGCTCGCAGCAACGTAGGCACCCGAGAACCTCCGTCCAGCGTCTGGTAGTCTGGCGCCTCAGCCTGACTACTGTCATTCTGACGGGGTTATTCCCGGGCGCATATTTTCAAACCCCAACCCTGCACAGCCGGAGATAGGGAAAATCCTATGGAGAGAGCTGGCCCAGCGTTGCCGCTTGTTGATATTGGCAATCAGCTGATCTACTCTTCACTAAGTGAATAAGAGTTCTTAGCATTGATCTTAGTGCTTTTAACGTCTGACATTATCTGCTTACTCTTAACTTAACCTAACCTAACCTTTAAAAGCATTTTTGAATTTCCTCGCCTCCTTTTCCCATATACCTCCAGCTTCATTTTGCAGCTAGCGGCAACGGTGTGGTTGTGCAGGGTTGGGGGTTTGTAAATATGCTTCCCGGGCCCCGTGTGGCGTGGTGTGCGAGTTTAGCCCGCACCAAGAGTCGAGAACCCGTGTAAGAGACGGTTTGGAAAATCGGAATTGACTAGTGTTAGGTTGTTAGAGTGTAGGAGAAATTTTGAGTTTGTGTTAATTACCATTCTAACACTGAATTCTGTCTATCTAGAGTCACTTACTTAAGAGCTGAAGAGCTTTTAAATACTTAACGTTAATACTTAATACTTAACTTTGGCTCATCTTGCCAAATTAGATCGTTGGCGAATGAAGAGCACGACAGTATTATACTTTTAAATATTTTTAAGCTAAAGAAGCGTGAGATTTTTAAAGAGTTTAACGGAAGTTTTCAAGTTTAATTAGAGGTTTGGAAGAGATTTTGATGAAAAGAATTTTATTGTTTATTGTTTACATACGTAAATTTGTTTTTAATGGATTTGTTTAGGTTTTAACTCACCTTTCAGTGATTTTGGGGGAGTTGGGACTTGTACAATGTACAATTTTAAGGTATTGATATAAATGACTTTTCTCGTAAAAATTATGGGAAAATAGAAAAAATAAGCCCTTGCATGTGATTGAGCGAATTCAAGCCACAAACCACAATAAGTGAAAAACAAAGAAACTAAAACGACTAAGTATTTAAAGAAAAACATGCGAAAAAATTGAGATGGAATTACTTGGCCACATTTATATATCTTTTGAATTTCCAAAGGTAACGAGGTAGGGATGCGTGGTAAGTAAAAAAATAAGGGACAACTAAAAAAAGAGAATCTAGAGGAAATTTTGATAATGGACTCTGATCAAATCCGATCTGATGCAATGAAAAGAATTCCCACAATGTTAGGAAATTTTCTTGGGATCATCAGAATGTTCTTGCTCCTTCGATAACGCCATTCGCCGGAGGGCTCTTGCCCTCGTGGTGGACAGATTCTTCCAGGTGACGTCTTCCACCATTGATTCGCTTAAGTTGCCAAGGAATAGGTACCAGCTTAGCTATACAAGCCATACCAAAAGTTTTGAAACCCCCCAAGTCACTATTCAGGTACTACTAACTAAGAGCTACTCAAGTAAGCGACAGATTCAGAAGAAAGTTAATTGCTAAAAAAGCAACGATTGGCAGTTGTTAGATTATAAGGCTGGAAAATGTGCAACGATTTAGACTGCTAGTGCAGCGTTTAAGGGGTTTAAGTGATTGGGATTTTTGAAATTTTTATATGAAGAAAAGGCTTTTATATGAAGGAATTTGCATTGTGCAAGTTACCTGAAGCTTATGGACCCAGTATCCAGGAGAGTCGACTTCCAGACCCAAGGTTTGCATTTGTGCGCGTACGAAATCGCGAGGTACTGGCGCATCAAGGCGTGGCTTACGGATGCGGCTCATATTGGTAGCCACGAAGCCAGGTAAAACGCATTGAACGGTAATTCCTAGACTCCGGCATTCCAGGTTGAGGTCTTGCGAGAACTTGAGAACAAAAGCTTTGGTAGATGAGTACATGGTCATGAGCGGTGTGGGCAGTACTGCCGAGGCAGAGGCGATATTGAGAATTAAGCCCTTGCGTCGTTCCGTCATTTGGGGCAAGACGAGCAACGTCATCCGTGTTACGGATGTCACGTTGCAATTGATCAACGACGTCGCAAAATTCACGGCTTCCGGGACCTGTCAAAAAAGATAAGAAAATCCAAATAAAAAAGTGAAAAAAAAGTAGACAATGAAGAAGTGACAAGCCCTTTATCTTCTTCACAAAAAGCGGAGTGGACGAAAAAGTAGGTTTCAAGTTCATTTGTAGGTCAGACGGAAACTCTTTGGGGTGCGTTCAGATCCCGTTCTTGTTGGGCAGCGGTCCGAAGACAGTAGAATAACGCAACACACGGTTCTTCGGTGCGTGCTTTGTTAACTTGGAAAAGTCGCAAGTTTTAAAGGGAAAAGTAGCACAACGGAATCGTCTTAAGCCTTTGACCTCAGACCGGTTTCTCGACGAAGCTCTTCTTCCCCTTCTTTTTTTTTCAATCAATTCCCAGACACAAGAAAGTAAGACAATCGTCCAGTGGAAATTCGAAAGGAAATAACATAATCTTTCAGTTTCAACAGTAACTTTCAAGAAATTAGAGAACTGTGGCGGGGTTTTTTCGGTGTATACGTAGCCTAAATTCTCGTAAACGGAAGTAACGTTTCTCTAATTTTTGAATACTGCTTTCCAAGAAGCGTATCATACATTCTGAACGTGATTAAAATAGAAAGGCTGTGGCAATTTGGTTCTCTTCCCTACGATACTTTTCCCAGGAAATGATAAACTTGCTTCTAAATGGTTTCATGTGAAATTAAAAATAATGAAGTTTACCGTAAGCGCTCTTTTGGTTTGCATGGAAAAGAAGGTAGCGTTAGGGTAACTTTCCTCATTAGAATGGCATTTTAAATACAGAGAGCGAAGCGGTTTCTGACAAGGACACCCGCTTTCTCTGCGTCCGTAACCGACTGCGCGCCTAGCTTTCTTACAGGCGGGACGGGATTGTCTTAGAGACGGGATTGTGTACGAGACCTTTTCTAAATAGCCTTGACAGAGATACTCTGTTGTTTGGGTGAGCTCAGTTAAGGGAAGGCAATTATTGATAGACGTTACCTGGCACAAATATTCGGGATAGGAGTAAGACATGCCCACGTTGTTAACTAGTACCCCAATTTCCAAACCACGGAGTTCTTCTGCAATGCGGTCGTAGATGTCTGATCGTGTGAAATCCACGTCAATTATTTTTGTGCGGACTTTATATTGAGATTCTAGAAAAAAATAGGAAAATTAGTATACAGTTGGTAATTAGGCGTATTTATTTTTATTTTATTTTTCAAAATCATACGAAATTTTGTGGAAAATGTAAACATATTTTTCTGTATTTGTAAGGTTTTCCTTCAAGGCAGCGGCGTCAAAGAAAATGTTCGAAAGTTGGGCGACTCGAGTAACTCGAGAAAATCGAACGTTCTAGGTTAGGCTTACACAGCATGCATGTAGACCATTGAAATAGTTAGAGGCGATAACGTAGTACTTATGGTTTTGGTTACGGTTTGCGTTTGCCGTTCGAATTATTAGCAAGTAGTATTGTGGGGTTTCGACTTACCAATTTCTTTAGCCACGGTTTGGAGCTTGTAAGGAGAACGGCTAATGAGTGCCACATCTAAACCTCTGGAAGCTAATTCTTCAGCATACGCTCGGCCAATTCCATCCGTAGCGCCTGTTACGACTATAATTCATAACGAAAAGGAATTATTGTTTGTAAGTTGAATACACATTGAGTGTATTTTATTGCTTCACTTGCAAGGATGTTCTGAACAGGAAAACTACCATTATTTGCGTCAAAGCGTATCATATTCATAATGTTGTATGACGTCAGTGCTACCAGACTGTTCAAATTTTCCAAGGTCTGGCTAACAAACAGTCGGGTAGCACTTCTTCAAATATAGTTAATAACGCAAGTGTACAGTGTGTTTCTTTGGTGAGTTAGAAACGCATGACAAAGCAAAAGGTGTGCGAGCCTTTATTACTGAAAAGGATGACATGTGTGAGTTAGATGAGAAGGTGCCTTAATAATCAGCCGGGCATAGAAGACGGAATGTTCATCGTGTCCCGTTTCCTTTTCTCCCGTTAAGAGCTCTACGCTCTCCTTAAAAGAAAAGAAGAAAAAACAGGTAGGAATTTTATGACTGACTACATTCTTTTTAAAGCGTACAGGCTCTTGCACAACAGATGCACGATTTCACTCCTATGTTCCATTACATCATAGAAGCATTTAATTTTTTATTGCATTTCGGTCCTGCTTGGAAGATCAGCCGAGTCATCAGACCGTTTCTTGACAAGGAAAAAACCACGATTTTTTTTTAGAAAACTCTTGGTCTTGCCTAATAATTCTAAACAATTCGCATAACAATCCGAGATAAACTATTCCCGTTATTCCCTCGTTTCCGTTTTTTTTAATATTATTTTTAAAAAAAGGACAATTTAAATCCGTAAAACCCACGAACTTGTAAACACGATTGGGGGAAATTTGGAAAGAGTTTGTTTTACCTGCCCATTGCCCTAATTTGGTGACGTCAAGAGTGTGACCCAGGGATTTGCCGATCCACGATGAATAAACGAATCGCCAGAGAAATCGGAGAAACAAGTATGACGAGACAACCGTAGCCAACAACCCCACAACTTCCAGTAATGAGAACGGAAACGCCATAATTTGTCGGTGTAAGTCCGCCGATTGTCAAAACTAATGGTTTGAGAAAATGCACGCGTATCCCAGCGTCGACGATGGAAAAGTCAGCAGTTAATCTGTGGAGCACATACGAAATTTGCACGTGTTTTTTTCTTGCACACAGCAGGCCGTCCCCAGGATATGGGTCCCTTCAAGTACGGCCTCACCTGTTGAATGGATCACGATAGTCGAACAACTGTTCCAAATGATACTCACAAGTCTTGCCTTTATGGCTTCGGTTTTGGCTCAATGGCACAGCAGGTAAGAGGGGGCAGGATGAGGGACTGTTACAAGTACCCAGAGCTCTCGCCAGACTGGAGATGCGCGAGCTCTAGCGCTATAGCATTTGCCGAAGGTTTGGGCCGAAGAATGCTTGAATAGGAAAAGGGCGGCATGAAATTTTGAAGCCTTGGAAACGGATGACGAGCGGGGAAAGAAGGATTATCGAGGAGAAAGGAGAAAGGCGATAAAAAGAGAGGGACCTGCCCCGCATGTAGCGTACTCCGCTATGACGGTCTTTTTTTGCAACCATATGCCCGTTCAGCAATTAATTTCTATTCTGGATCGTTTCCCGAGTATTGTTCCAAGCCTTGTATGTTAAAATTATATGAGTTGGGAGGTGAACTTTGAAATAATTTTTATAGAGAGATTACGTCATACGAGTCAGTATTATAAGAACGATAGAGACATTAAAATGGGACCGGAATATTTTTCGTGTTAAAAGGAATTCCTAGAAAAAACCTAGATAATAAAAAAAAATGTCGCGATAGCAGAGTTAATATTCAAGTTTATACTCGTACATTTACAGTCATACATTTTGAAGCACAAATAATACATTTAAAAGCATTTGAACAGACTTAAATAAAAATGAAATGCGTTGACTGCCCACGGACTGTTGGGGAGTGAAAGACACAAATTTGAAATTAATAGGATGTTGCTAAGGCTCTACGACCCTACCCATTGGCAGAGGGAGAAAGTTGTCAAGTAGAGAAAAGTATTTTGTCGTCCAAAAATAATTTGTCGCAACAAAACTACCTTGTCGTTCCACCAAGACGCAAAATTTGTTCCTGTGAAGTGGGTTTTGTTTCGTTTCAAAAGGAAAAAAAATTTATGGAATACGCGGTTTTGGGTTAAACGGTTTTGATTAGTTTCCATTACTACTAGTAAACTATTTTTTTACTAGTTTACTAGTCCACGGTTCGTTCAAACCAAATGTCCAGCTCGGCTTGGGGTTTTCCTGGCGCAGGAACCGTTGGGTTGCTAGGCAACTCATGTAAACAGCTTTGTTGACGTTTGATATTGTGCGTGGTTGCAGGAAATGCTTCTAAGGAATTTTAGCCGTCTTTCAAGGGTTGGTCTACGAAACGTGAATACTTACAGTAACCCAGAATCTCACGTTTACGGAAAATACTTGTCGTTATTCCCACCCAATTTGAGCTTTGCATTTGCCTATGGCTCGGGCGTCTTTCAGCAGCAAGGCTCCTCGTTACAGGTAACTACTAAACTTCTATGATCAAAAGTGATTTCCTTTTTCTGGGGTGTGTGCTAGTATTCATTGCTTCCGAGTTGAGGTCGTGAAACTCAACTTGTCTTGTCATGTTTTCTTGCTACACATTTTTAGCATTGGTGTAATTGGACAAGTTGATAGCTTTGTTAGCTTCAGTTTTTGGTTGGATTCTGGCATAGAAAGCTGCACGTTCGCATTGGGTATAAAACGTGTCTTTAAGAAGTTTTTTTTCCAAAACTGTTTATTTTGTCAAATCCGCTTTCTATGGAATACAAATGTAACGTGAAGGAGTGTTAAGAAAAAGAGTCCTTCTAGAACCCAGCTGTCACTTATTACTACCTCGGCAAGCCTTTCCCCATTCTAAAAACACGCTAGTTGAGGCGTAAAGTTTGACCAGGAAACAACTTCCATGTTCAGCTTATCGATGATCTGTTCGTTTTTTTTTACTAACGATACGTTGCGCTCGTTTGCCCGTTTTCCTCAGAGTTCAAAATCTTTTGTTTCATTAAAATAGGCCAATAGACCTGTTTTCCCGTTGAGTTTCGCACGAACTTTTGTTAGCCACATTTTCAATTAAGACAGCGACGAAGATAATAGGTAAAACAAATTGATCTTGACCTTGCTTATGCGTTTCTGTTTCTATTCCAGGTAGGGTTACCGTAAGCAAGGCCAAGATTGACCATTCATCCCTCATCCCTGGAGAAACTACGACCTTTTGTTTAATGTGCAGTTAAAGCCTCTATAAAATGGCATCACCTTCTCCTAGTCGAGGTGAAGGTCAACAGTTACCTTCAATTCCACGCATCAGGCGACCTTTCAAGTCCCCCCTAAGACTTGAATCTACAGCAAATTCCTCTCCCATGGCCTCTACTTCACCTGCCACACCTGAAGTTAATAAAATGGACCAAGCTACTTCTGTTACCCCAAAAAGGTGGCGAGGGGGATTTAAAAGTCCTTCTGGAGCATCACAGACTTCACGTTCCCTAGGCAGATTACACAAGAAAGTGAAGTTGGAATCCTATTCGGAGACAGACTTAATCCAGTTTAAAATTCAAGAAACAGAATTGGATAGGCAGATTGCAGGGTTAACCCATGAAGGCTTCCAGGTGGCAGATTTGCAGCAATTTATTCAAGCTTTGCATGACTATAACGAGATTAAAGATGCAGCGCAGACAGTTTTGGGGCGAATAGCCGAGTTAGAATGCCTACCCGTACGAGCCTTGTATGAACGTTATAATATTCCGGATACCAGTTGAAAGATTTACTTAATAAGTTCCCTGAAATTCATCTCGTTTGTCTTGATAATTAGCTCATTTGACTTGGCAGCCTGTAGTCATTTCCGTGTCCTGTTTCTTATTGTTGTAAGCTTTCCCATAGTTCCGAGTGTTTGTGCGCACACCACCTGCGTTTCCTAGAATAATTGAATACAATAAAATAAGGTAACAATTTAGAAATGGGTCAAGGCAGTACTACATACACGGGTTAAAGACCCTTTAGCGTATTCACGAGTATGGTGAAATTCTGATAACATAAAAATCGACTTTCACTTGGGATGAAAGGAAAATGTGAAAATCTTTGTGTTTACCTGGGACTGGATTTCCTGGGACTGCTGAGTACGCCAGGGCAGACCAATTCCCGTTTTATATCCCATGCGATACGTAACAGGACGTTGCGTGAATTCGAACCGCCGCAACTTTGTCAGCCTCTTTCTTTGTCAATTTTGTTTTTCTTTTCATTTCCAAGTTGCCTGCCAGGCGCAAAATCCGGAGTTGCTGTTCCGATGCACAATTATGTAGTCTCGCAAGATGGGCGGCCTTGACTCAAAGCCTTGGGGGTTTTGCTTCCCAATTTCTAAACTTTACTTTCTCAAAAGTTGAATGATTATACATGCACGCATACTATCTTTCCACCCAAGACTAGAAAATATTTGCATGTTTATTTAAGCCTTTCCAGGCTGGTGCAGGCTTGTGCGTAGCCACCATGGCTTTTGCTGGTTCGGTTTTTTTCAATCCGTCTGCAACAAAGAAAACTTGTACTACTTTGTTTATTTCTTTGTTTGAAAGCCTGTGTGTAATTTACCTATTAAGTTTATGTGTTGCCGAGGTTTTAATGTTTGAAGGTTACTTTTGGTCCCTTCGTGTCTTTTTCTTAGCCAGTTCGAAGAATGCATGTCCCTAAAATTCCAATTATGAATGATCACAGGAGAGATTGGTGCACGAAGAACAAGTTCAGCTTGTTAAACTGTTTCCCCGTCGTAGAGCGTTGCAATTTGTTAGCTGTTACGTATTACTTGTATGTCGTAAAGTGTCGTGGGCTTATTTTGCGCAAGTGTTACACTTTCGTGCGGGATTTCCTTTAAGATAAAAATAATAGACCAATATAAGCTTTCGGGTTTTCTTGTTCATATACGGACGCTTTACGTGTAGTGTGGTGTAATATTGATGCCATTCATTGACTTTTTTATGTGTTGCAATAGGGAAAGGTAGTGGATTTGATGCTGGTTGTGGAAGATGCGGAATCTTTCCATCACGATAATTTGAAGCGTAATGGACGCCATTATCCGCTTCCTTTACGGTATATGGGTCCTAAGTCCGTAGCTCGATTGCAGACGCGTTGGGGAGCTCGAGTTTACTTCAACACTCTCATCCCAGTCGATGGTGGCGTACGTTAAAGAAATCTAAAAAATAAAATAAATTGTGATTTTCTTCCCGTTCGTTCTTTAGTTAATCAAATATGGGGTTATAACGAGGTCAGCGCTGGTGGCCGACTTGTTAGACTGGGACTGGTTGTACACTAGTGGTCGTTTACATAAACCTGTGTTAGCTCTTCAGTCGCCGTGGACGGCGGACTTACGGACCGCGTTAAAAAAAAACTTACAGAGTGCATTGCACGCTGTTCTTTTACTCCTACCGGACACGTTCTCGGAAGAGAAACTCTACAAGACTCTCACCGGTTTATCTTATGGGGGTACGTTCGTTGCATTCCTAACTTTGTACTAAAAAGAAGAAAAACAGGAGTTATGGTCATATTAGATTGATCTTTGAGGAGGAGGACATACTTTTTTTTATTGCTGAAGACGCGAACGAAGAAAATATAATAGGCGAGATAACAGGGTTAAAAAAGTCGAGAAATAAATTGTGAAGAATCAAAGAGTGAGTAATATAATGAACCCCAATGAGCTACATTGTGTTTCATCATACTACATATGTATAGTTTGACACGTAGTGGACGTTGTTAACATCTTCTTTAGGCGACTTTCGAATGATTTTTGGGGAAGACAAGGACAAAGTGGACAAGATTGTCGGGCCTCATTTGCAGCGCTTCAATCAGTTGTATTCACCCTACTTTCCCGCTTTGGCTGATCGCTTGCTTTATTATCCGAATAAGGGATGCTTGGAACAAGATTCCAGTCCTGCCACACGACTGTTCCATCTCAACTTGCTTCCCAAAACAGTTCAGGTACGTGGCACTTAAACTAATTAAGGTGGTAACTATTTCTACTTTCATCTCTGATTCTTATAGCAAGAGCTTGTCAACGAGTGGAACAAAGATGGCAAGTATCATGACGTGGAAGATGTTTTACGTGCAGCTGCCCATGACACGGATTGTCCCGAATTGGTGCAAAAAGGTGAAACCATTGAGTATTTTCTTACATATTTGACATCGTGTTGTGTGTATATTTTAGCACTACAACGAATAGTTTGGCGATCGAGCTGGTCCCAAAGTCTGAAAGGTATTGTTACTGCTGGTCCATTGAAATCTATTCGCTATAGTGCGAGTAAAGTGAACAAAATGATAAAAAGTTTACGAGAAAAGGACAAAGAAAAGCCTAAAATGCTTGGGAATTGACTATACGGCACCTTTAACCAGCCTGTAGACTTGGAAGTACACTTAATAACTTATTAGCCGACTTCCAAGTCAACTTAGTAGTCAACTAATAAGTTATTATAGTCGACTCCATTCATTGTTGGAGCTGCGAAGTCTTAAAATAAACACCACATTATGTATGAAAGCTTTATATTTGTATTAGAAGTTTTTACGAGAATAATTATTTTGTATAAAACTATCGATATTTATGCACATGCTCACAATCCAATTTGTATGCAATTAACATTATAAATGTTTAAAAACGATTTTCAGGCTACGTAATGTGCGCTTAGAATACCCAAATCGAAGACGAAAGATGACTGGGTGACATGATTGCCTATCAAGGTTCGACTACATCCTGGGTGATCATTGTCGTTTTGATCATATTCGTCATATTTCTGTTTCACTTCGCGGCGGAACATGGTGAGGAGTGCGCCACACAATTTCTGGCGTCGCTTCACTAACCATGTCCCTTGCATGCCCCCTACGTCTGTGCACAACAGTTTTAAACCCCAACCTAAGCCATGTATGAGGGCCCGTTCAGCCTCCGGTCCCAGTAATCGCACATGGAGTCGCAAGCTCTCTTTCTCTTTAGGCCACTTGCTACGCAACAATCCTGCAAATTGGAGCGCTTGCAGTTCATTAATCTCCATGCCAATCAATGACACTTCCCGTAGGTAGGGTAGACCTTGGGCAACCGCTTTGAGAAAACCGTGTGATTCTTCCCTTTCTTTCGCGCAGGGTTTCCGCGTTCTCTCTTGACTAGTGCCCTGCACTGCCCCAACGCAGTACCGCACGAAATTGAGCTTTAAGTTATCCAGAAGTTGGCATTTACGCAGTTCGTTAGTCATCACTGCCGTGGTTTGCTCAGGTTTCGACCAGCAGAAATGCCAGCCCGATATATGCAATTTGCGTAAACTGTGCCCAAATTTACGAGCAATATAACGAAAAGTATCGCGAGTGGCATCGTCGTCCAGTGTTTCTGGCTTCTCGTGTTCAGGCCGTGTATCTAACCGCAAATCCTTCAGATTGGTGAATTCTTGCAATTGCTGAAGAAGCCGCAATCCGCGAAATGTTCGTCTACGTTGGCCTTTGATAGACACTGTTACGGAGGTGCCACTCAAAGCTAATTTCTCAATACTGGGCCAAGGACCAGCTTTTCCCAGTCTTCGGCCATTGAGCAGTAATCGACCTTCGTTAAGATGATTAAAGTCTTCTTGGGGACGTTGCAGTACTAATGCTGGTAAAGCGGTAAAAGAAGACGGTGAATTTAACATCGTATAATCTTTAGAGTTTTTTCGTTGTGGAACGTTGGTAGAAATCACCATGGCTGCTTTATTTGGCGCTTGAGTTGGGCAGAGACGGACGTAGAGATGGCAGTCCGAGAGGTTGAGCTCCTGTAACGGACACGTCTTTGAATTCATAAAGTTGTTGGCCTGTGTCAAAAGTGCAGCGTCCTATTGGGAAAAGAAAACATTAAAAAGTGATAAAGAGATAACTCAAGTAAATCGAAGTTAATTTTTAAATCATTAAAGATTGTTAGGTTTTTCTAGCCTGACAGTTAACTTATTCGATTGTTAAGCTTTACCTCCACTTGAAAAGACCAACCAGCTAATGAAAGCTGATGCACTTCGTGGCTTCGGCTAGTTAGTATTCGCAAAACATGTTCAGTTTGCCTAGCGTCGAGTTGCAGTTTGAAAGACGTGAGATCGAGCCAGGTTAAACTCGTGTTATACAGTAGAGTTTCAACGATTGCCATTGCTGCGTCAACACTGAGATTATAAGTAACCCAATGAGTACTCTACTTAAATAAATAAAAGATGAATATTACTCTCGTAGATCTGCGACGCGTAATGCCTTTAAAGTAGTGTTGATGGCCAAAGACTGACTCAGACAAATCATATCTGGCGCTTTCAGAAGACAGTTGGTTAAATCGAGACGCTTTAAATGACAACGTGTGGCTTTCAATGCAGATATCAAAGAATGAAAGCCACTGAGATGCAACTCTGGAGTGCACACTTGCTGTGCAAATGGTAAACTTGGTTGGACGGTGGAATCTAAGGAAGAAAACGCTTAGTTCCCGTCTTTAGCTTGATTTACAAGTATATTACCGCTTTGTTTTGAACGTAAGTTTTCCTTGGTAAAAGCCCGGCCACGTGTACAAGCTAATCTTTTCGGTTTTTTAGGTTTAGTGCTTATGGTAGTTACTTTTAAAGCTGAATCACTTTGGACGTCATTTTCGTTCAGATTGAGTGCGTCAAAGTTGGGTAGGTAGTTCTCGTCTTGATTTTTGTAATCATCTTCCACCAATTCATCCGTTAAAGATTCCGGAGTTGACGCCGTCGAATTTGTGCTTGCAGACCGGGTACATGCTTCTTCTTCACTTTCTTTAAACGAGGTGTGTGCTTCTTGTGTTAGTTCGTGTGTTTCTAATTTTTCGATACTCATAGCAAGTTTTTCTCGTGCTGAGAGGCCGTCGATTCGACGGCGAGCTTCTTTGATCAGAAATGGCTCCCACTGAGTCATACCTTCCGGGGAACCAGACGTCATTTGATCTATTATTGAAGGTAGCGGCTTGAACAGATGGACTGAAACTAGGAAAGACAGCAAATATAAATTTACATTTTCCGGCTTTGGTAGGTAGTACAAAGTCGCAGTAATAGCAATAGAAGTGCTTCAACTGCCTTACGGTAAAAGATAGATAAAAAATTTGCGATTACGGAAAGATTATGCAGTATTCGTAATTTCTTACCAGCATTTCATAATTTCTCGTTCGTTAATGAGTAATTTCTCGCATTTTTTCTTTTCTTAAAAAACATTCAGAGACCAAGTTTCAGTTTCAAGTTAGTCATTCTAATCGTAACCGCTTTTAAGCAATGATTTAAGATTGCGACAGTAGAAATGACAAAACTTTGTGGAAAAATTTATTTACCTTTGAGTTGATCTAGAGCTCTATTTCCCACCAATAAGTTGCCCAATGCTTGATAGCCTTCGGGTCCGCAACTTAATTTCGTAAAACTGACATTTTTGAGGCCAGGCAGGTTAACCATGCTGCTGCAGAGCGTCTGCAACTGGACGTCATTCAAATCGACCGCCAGGGCCACACTCGACAAGTCCGGTATTTGAGATAGCAGAAAAGTATTCGCGATTGCTTCGGACAAGGCTAGTGAATATGTATCCCCTGGCAACTCGATGGAGAAATGCTTCAAACCTGGTTTACGCAAGACTCGTGCCGTGTAATTAGCCAAGGTTGCGATTTCTGTGTCTCCCAGTTGCAAGCCCAATGATGAAGTTACCGTGAGTGTCGTGACGGAATGGTTCTCAAGTAACGCAGTCACGAATGCGTCCAGGGCTAGTGATTCTAACGGCGGCTGCGACACCCATTGTAATTTCACGGACTGAATCTTACAGTCTAGCAAGGCTAAAATACCAGCCCAGGCTTCCAGTTCAAGCTGGTTTGTCAGTACTGTGACGAAGTCCTCGCTCAGCACACTAGATAGCGCTTTAACGTTGTCAGCACTGGATCCACACTCCTCCAACAGCTCATACAAGATATATTCTCTCAAATTCAGTTCTGGTAAGCGTTCGATGACCATATGGGCCTTTTCGCCCAATAATCCTACCAGGAATTTCAAAACCAAACGCAAAGTTTCTTCTCCCACTGACTGCAACGTCAAGAATTCATGTTGAAATCGCTCGGCATTTTTGGAAAAGGTGAGCGAGTATAGGTATTTAGCGGCTAAGAATTCTAGAAACGTTTTGTGCAACAGCTGATAGCACTCTTCCTTCTGTATCCGGGTGCTGGACTGCAGTGTGCAGCTTTGAACCAGGAGGCCTAGGCTTAGTAGGGTATCGGCAGAACTGTGTAAGGCTCGGTAGAGCTCGTCGTAAGTAAATGTAAAGTTGTCACGAGCCAAACATTGGAGACAGAGTTCTCCAAAATCGTTAAGCGCCTTTTCGCTCTTATCGTTGTTGCCGTGGCGTTTGTTGTTGTCAGGATTGGCCCGGCGGACGAGGCATTTAACCAACTGGCGGTAGACGTCAGTCACCTTGGTGAGGAGCGTATCGCCAATGTCGTCAAACAAGACGCAGAGGAGTAGACAAGTCAAGGGACAGGAAGCCAAATGACGGCAAGTCGAACGCGGAGCAAAGACGAATGCCAGCAGCCGTGTCGCGCACTCCGGTTTCTTGTGCATCTCGAAGTATTTCCGGACAAATTGTTCCGTTTGTTGCTGACTAAAACCGCGAAGGGCGATGCGGCGGGAACAGACGCTCAGCACGCTGTTATCGTTCGAAACCGGACGGGAAGTCACAATGACGGTGGCCTGGAAATACACAGAATTCCATGAATATATTAGAATATGCGGGCTTTCCAAAAAACTTTGAATTCTAGGAATGGTAAACCAGTGGTTAGTCTGCCAAGTGTTCCGGTTACGCAGGTTCACACGGGGGAACCCCCGTAAACCAAATCACGAAAAATGAGGTTGGGTTGCCAGAATTAATTTTCCTTCCCCAATAAAGTCGTAAGAGACACGTTGGAAAACAGGAGAGACAGGTTGGGAATATGAACGAAATAGGCGTTTTTCTAATGTGCATATCTGTTTATGATGTTTGCTGGTTTCAACTTCTTAAAATGACTTGGTGCAATGTAAACCTGCAAGCTTTAGTTCCAGACAGAACGTTTGGATGACATGGAAAAAAGATTTACAAACATATAAGCTGCTTACAATGCACGTGGTTCTTAGTATAACAATATAGATGCTGCTGGTGACTTTCAATCTGTAACTTCTCGGTCTTTTGGGAATCCGAGTAGGTCAGATAAGAACTTTCACAAGTTACAGGAAGATGGATAGTAACGAATGTGTTATGTTAACGAATGCAAACTTTCTATATACCTAATTCTTATTTCATTTTGTGATGAGTTTTGCTGTAAATAGTTACATTCTTCCGAAGTTGCGTCAGAATTTACGCGTAAACATTATGAACTCTAAAGTGGATATGATTAATCAAAGACTGTTGGTTACCTTATCAAACAAATTTCCTTTCAGCAGTGCATCGATAGAACCTTGCTTGTCGCGAGGTAGCTCATCTAATCCGTCCAAGATGAAAAGAATATTTTCCTGGTTATCACGCATGTAGTCCCATAAGGATTCTCGTTCTCGTTCGCGTTCTTGTGGGTACAACTCCTTAGAGATGTAGTCTTTCAAGTCACTCTAGTTTTCAATGTGTCAGAATTACCATGCATATGTTGCTTTGTTGACAAACTTACCTGGAAATCCCGTAGCTGGATAAGAAAAACCAGGGTAAAACGATGTACATACGGCTTTCCTGACGCCCAGTCATTCGCGATCCTCAACGTTAAGGTCGATTTGCCATAACCTGGATTGCCTTCAATGAGCACTCTACTAGACCGCCCAGAAGGCAATCCTTCTTCCTATTCATATCATATTGTTTTTAGACGAGCTTAATTAAAAGTAAGATGATTTCATACGTTTTTTCCATTTAAGATTGTCTCGATGTTGATCTCTTCATCTGTGTGGCCGCTGCGTCGATTTCCCGTCACTAGTTGTAAAGTAGTATAAAACACGTCTAGATGCAACCGAAAATCGGCGGCGCTCCATGGCAATGGGTGGATATTCGACATACGGTTCTTATAACGCTGTTGTAAGAATATCTGAACTTCTTTAACGAGTTTGACTTGGGAATCGCTGACTACGTTCGACGGCTGAGGAGCTATCAGAGGCTTAACAGTGGAACAAAATAATAAAGAGAACGCAAGTTATTAAAAATCACACCTTTGATTAGATAAGAAGTGAAAATCTTTTGTAGGAATTCAGGGAGGGAAAGCAAAGAAGATTCGGACATACGTGGACACACGGAGGGTATTGGCAGACTTGGTAATGTTTTATCTCGACGAATTTGGCTTCTCCGATATTGTAATAAGAACTCTGGTTCTTGATAGTTCCAAAGTGTACTTTGTTGTCGTCGCCCTTCACGGATACATCCCCCACAGCTAAGTTGTTGTCCTTTACCCCTGAAGAACAACTCGAACACCCAGATGTTGAGGTTGATGGTTCACTGCAATACGAAGGAACTGCGCCGAGTCGCACTTTGTTATAATTGTGATTGGTGGATACAGATGGACCGATATGGACTGTCGATCCGCTGTCAACAGACACATTTTGGGTGTAAATGTCCGTTGTATAGGAAACTTGCTCATGTTCTTGGCTCTTCGATACGCTCCTGATAAGTTCGTCGTTAAACTCGTCTTCTTCTTCGCTGCCATCATCAGTGCTCTCATAATTGTATTCGGTCTCTGTTTTAACGGGAGGGTGTATGGTACTGCTGGGAAAAACCCAAGGACAGAAGTTGTTCTTGTCTTCGCTGTTAGGTGGTGGAATGAACTCCAGGTCAGAAAGCACACTACTAGTGCAAATAGTATTCGGTTTGATGGTAGACATATTTCCGTTACCCACACAATAGCTCACTATCGACAAACCCTATGGTCTATTTAGAGCGAATTTGGTGTTATTTGGCTACAACCCATGTACGTTGTTAACATACTTTCCTAGTGGGGAAAACACAAGGACACATGACCACAAAGAAACTACATAAACCTATACTTCCGGCGTCTCGGGCGGTTCTCCGGCGTTCTGCGTTCTTGCTTGTAGCTTACAGCAACGAGGCGACCGAAGAAACGGTGAAGGCCATCCCGATTCGAAAAAACTGGTTTTGTTCTACAATAGTCTCCGCCTCTTGTGCCAGCCCACATCTCGGATAAGGGGTCGGGCCCTGACGGAAAATTTTTCATTGCGAGTCGAAAGAAGCTGTGAAAGTTATGGCTAAAAATAAAGGTGAGTAACGTCAGAGTGGGACAACCAATGGTAGTAGTTTTCTCTTTTTGTTTATTGTGTGCTGTTCTTGGAAAGTAGATTTGCTAGAAACCCAGCCCAAGGTTCGACTCATCGTGCATCTCCTTGGAGGTGGGTATCCCCCTCCCCCAACCCAAAAAATTCCCCCCCTAATTTCCGAGGGGGGAATTCCCTTCAATTCCCTCCCCCCCAGAACATGGCCAAGAGGAGTTACTCCTCACGACCCCCCCCCCATCAGCACCACTGCTTCTACTAAATACAATGGTGCCTCGCTTAACGAACGTTCCGCATTACGAACGCGCGCACGGTCCAGAAAATGTTCCACATAACGACAGTGTTCTGGATCTTTTTTTTAAAGATTAGATCAGTTCAATCGATCATTTTTGATCTGATCGGTAGATCCACTCCAGGAAGAAATATAAGCAGTACGAAGCACGTACGTATACCTGGTCGGTAATGAGAGAGATGTGCACAATACAACTCATTAGTCCACTTCCTCTCCCTTTCCCTACACTCAAAGAATAGGCCTACATACAGTGTAGTCACCGAATTATTCTTGAGCTATCAGGATTTTTTTCCTGTGTTTTTTTCGCCATGCCTCTTCTTACATGCGTCTGTATAACTTCCATAATTTCCCCATTTTAAAGGTATAAAAATATTCGCTAAATGAAACATTAAAGTGCGCGATGATGCCAAGAGGATCGCGATTGTTACGGACAAGTCCGTAAGTTTGGCATTGCTACGCGAATGCACAGGCTAGCCGTAGGCCCCCTTATACCTACGCACA
>RJJA01000043.1:219457-240552 GCA_003724045.1 Lepidurus arcticus | reverse complement strand
GGCGAATCTGCAGATTCGGAGTACCCTTTGCCAGAGTAGAGTGACACTCTCAGAGTGGCCAATGAAAATCGCTATTAGACATTCCTTTGTATGATGTTGGCTGTTTTCATTCGGTTATTCGAATTTCGAAATTCGCGGTTAAAATAGCGTTGCCAGACATTTAGATATTTTCTATGTTTGTTACTTGAGCTTATCTATCTTTGTGAAGTTATATATAATAATAAAAATACTTTTAATTAAAATTTAGAATGATGTTAATAATTTCGTATTGAAACTTATTGACGCTTATGTGAGAGTAAAAACGTAAAGGCAACGTTGTGGTTGTCTTCGGGTTTGCTTTGTTATGTGACAGGTTTCTGGGTGATGGGTTGTGTTTTGTGATCTTTTGGCCGAAATGGACATTCAGTAATGTGTTTCTACTGAGTCTTGTAATTTACTAGCTGTGTAAATAGCGCTAGTTTGAGATCGGACCAAGATTTTTTGTGATACTTGATCTTAAAGCCCTAAGCCAAGAGTGTGAACATTGTGTGCGTAGAAACAAAGGTGGGGCTAACTTTGCTTTAGATTCACGCTTTAAAAAATGACGGAATACAAGCTGGTCGTCGTAGGAGGTAAGTTTGACCGTTTTTCTACGCTAAACTTGTTTAAAAATTGCAACGGTCACCCAGAAATTACGCTTTATGTCTCACCTGTTGTAGGGTTGAAATTACACCTGTCATGATGCTCGAATCCGAATTAATCTAAAGTCTTAAATTTGTCAGGAACCTAAATACTTTCCCTTGTTCTCTTAATATTTTATGATGAAACTCTCGTTTTCAGATTTATCTGATACTCTTTCCTGTCATGATGTATTAGGTCCGTAAGTTAGTCTTAACGAGATATGATACGTTATCTCTAACGCATTCCATCATTTCACAAAAGGAATATTTCCAATTTTAAACTACACAAACAAACATTGAATCATAGGTATTCACGGAGAAAGACTAATACTAATGTTCTTAATTTCATTCTTCTAGCTGGAGGCGTTGGCAAGAGTGCACTTACCATTCAACTCATCCAGAACCAGTAAGAGAGCTCACATTTGATCAAATATGACTAACTAAATACTTTATTTTATTGCAGCTTCGTGGACGAATATGACCCTACAATTGGTAACTGATCCACTTACTCCTGCAATCTTCGCACAGGTATTAATCTGCGTTATTTTTCAGAGGATTCTTATAGGAAGCAAGTGGTTATTGATGGCGAAACATGTCTCTTGGATATTCTGGACACAGCAGGTCAAGAGGAATACAGGTATTCTCTTCTTACCTACAGTGATTTAAGAAGTTAATTCAAGGAACTTTTTATTTGTATTTCAGTGCTATGCGCGACCAGTACATGCGCACGGGTGAAGGATTCCTTTTAGTATTCGCGGTGAACAATGCCAAATCCTTTGAAGACATTAGCGCTTACCGCGAACAGATTAAACGAGTTAAAGATGCCGAGGAAGTACCCATGGTTTTAGTGGGCAACAAATGTGACTTGCCGACTCGAGCGGTAGATATGGCGCAAGCCAGAGAAGTAGCACGCAATTACGGAATTCCCTTTGTGGAAACATCCGCCAAAACCAGAATGGGCGTGGACGATGCCTTCTATACCCTAGTCCGGGAAATTCGCAAAGACGTAACTAGTTGTTTCTTTTCTTATCTCATTTTTTTCCAATGCATTAATTCCTCCTTTTTATCTGGTTTGGGATTTGTAGAAGGAGCGACGGGGGAAAGACAAGAAGCGAAGGCCGGGTCGTAAACGCAAATGCTGCATTTTATAATAGGCTTTCCATTCACTTTTTCCTATCCCCAATTGTCCTTCAACTGCTCTACAAACAAAACAAAAAAAAATTAATCAAGTTCATTTTTATTTTTTATCGGACTCTCCAAAATAATCTTTAGTGACGTGCCGGTACAAAACTAGCTAACAAGCGCACTGATTTTGCGGGTTTGCGTGTCTCGGGCTCCGATGACAGCTTCACGATGTGAACCTTTCCCTTAAAACAAAATAGCGAGCTTCGTCGTGAAGGTTAAACATGTACTGGGAAGACTTTTAATTTCCTTTCCCCGTATAAAAAATTCAAGCTTCTAGTTTTGATTTGCTTTTCTGAGTTACTTTTTGGGTAAGTCGCCATTTTTGTACTGTGCGTTGGGGAGAAAGTAAAGCAGCAACAAAGCACAAGGTTTGCGTAAAAAGAAAAACAACAAAGCACGATTTTTTTTACGATTTTTTGTTTGCCCCTCAAAAATGTTTCGTGAAGCTGGCATAAGCTACACTAAAGGTTGTTTCAACGGTTTTTAGTGTACTAGGAGTGTGGAATTGTGTAATTTCTTGCGTTTTACGATACGCGTATGGTGTTAGTGGATTCGAAGCATGCATCTTTTTGCTCCTTACTTGTTTTTTATTTTCAACGTAAAAACCAAAAACAGTTCTTGAGCCTCTTCTGTCCCTTTTGAGTCCAACAACCATTGTTTACCCACAACAAAACGAACGTTTTTAGCTTAAACGTTTGTTAACTTCGTATTTTTGCATTCTTTCGCCAACTCCGCGCTTTTGTGCTTATATAGCAAGGGACGATTTTTCGATTTTTTGTTTTGCTCTCAAGTATTTCCCCTACATCCTACCATTTTCTCCTTTTTTTGGTCACAACCGGTTTGAAATTAGCCTGAAATTAGAATTTCCTATTTCTCTTATCGGCCAAGTTTCACTTTGTATGGTTGAAGCTGTTACATTCTCGACTTTTCATTTCGTACGCGCCTTTGAATTTAACAAATTTTAACGGACGTTTTTAGGAATTGGCAAAAATGAGGATCGTTTTTCTTTGATATGAGAACACTTAGGGAATAACAACAGTGGTAAACATCTTAAATTTTACAAGAAATTTGAAAACTGTTCAAAAGTTCGAGATTATTAGAAGTATAGCATAAAAAAGAAGATTATTCGTATTTTAAAAATAACGAAAAATGTGAAACTTTCAGATTTTAAAGGGAAGAAGAACTTGTAACTTTTGAATTAGTTGTGGAGCGTTCTGGGTCTGATGAGTCATCAGTGCGAGGTGTTGCAGAATGCAGAATGTTTCTTAGTGGAGTTCTGGGTTTGGGCGTGGCAAAGATATTCACGTCCATAGTCTCAGGCTCGTCTTCTTGCATTGCTACTGATGGGAATGGCGAAACAGTGTCGACGCTGGAATCTCTAGGCGAAGATGATGATGGATGTGTCATGGGTGAGTCGAGGCTTTTCCATTCCTGCTCCAAACCCGACCACCTGGCTAGGACGTTAGTGAGTAAAAATTCTTCTACGTCACAGGTATCCATGTCTAGTACGTAGAACTCTTCGGCAATAATTCCGCACCTTTCGGAAACAACAATTATATATTGGAATTTCAGGAATAAAAACCTTACATGTTAGTTATTGCTTCCAATTCTTCATTGGGTTCGCGTGATAAACTGGTTCCTGTGCACAAATGCTCCAGCGTCTATGTTTGAAAACATTTAAGTAAAAATACGACTTAGGAACTTGAAATGTTCACCTGGTGTGCTCGCTTAATGATTGAAGCAGGCATTCCCACATTACTAGCGATCATAAGCGCTTGGCTATTGTCGCATTTGCCTTCAGCTAGTTGGTACAAGTGAACCACCTCTTGCTCGGTGCACAGCAGCTTCATTTGCTATACATTTAAGAAAAAGAAAACTTACAATTCAATCCAGCATGTTTAGAACAACTGATTAAATATTTAAGGGAGGAGTTTAGACTTGCTTTGAAGTTAAGGAGAGGCGTTGAAGGCAGATGAGCAAACAATGCATGGTAATGAGTAGCAACGAGAACTACAGGTGATTGATCCCCTTGGGCTATCCATTCTTGCAAAAAAGTGGCCAGAAGTGAAAATCCGTCCAAGTAACAAGTACCAGCTCCAAATTCGTCCACGACGACCAAAGATTGACCGTCCGCATAACGAAGAGCCCGAACCATCTGAAATAGGAACACAAACAAAAGGCAAAAAATCGTAAATTTTCGTTTCTTTTAAAACACAAGTAAATGGATCTACTTGGCTGATATCTGTGGCAAATGCGGAAAGAGGTGAAGTGGATGATTCCTGCGATGGAACGCGACAGAACAAGCCTTTCATGGGAGCGAGGATGACCTTGTTTGCCGGCACGAAACTACCAATGTGAGCCAAAAAGACAATCAACGCAGTCTTAGAAAGTCAAAGTAATAATTGAAGTTAATAATTGGAAAATGTTATAAAATGGGTTAATGGACTTGTTTTAGGTAAACTGATTTCCCGCTTGAATTAGGTCCAGATATAATCGTAATACGCGGCTGTTGAGGACCGGCTAGTTGAGTATCATTTGGTACGAAACTGTCGACGCAAAGCTGATGAAGCAAATGTCTTCCTCCTTCGATTTGAATGCCGTCCTCCTTTTGGCCGAATACGGGTTTAACCAGGTTTTGCTCCACAGCTACGGTAGCCAAAGACAGTAACCTACAAATTTGTGTGATCAGGAATTCGATTTCTTTTCGTAAGCTTTGGGTGTTTAATTTAAGTATACGCGTCTAATTGGCAGGCTAATGCTAGGGCTTTGCGGATTTCTTGGCTCGCTGACAAAACTACTCGGGAGAGTTGGATCACAAGTTTTGTCTCTTCGTGAATGATCTCACAGAAGGTTTTGCCCAACGAATTATCTAATTCATGACAGCGAGCTGATTTGTAGTGTAGATTGTCTTGGATCTTGAACTGACATGAACAAAGTGAAGTTGAATCGAAATGTAGTTATGTAGAATCGAGTACTCATTTACCATAAACTTTAGGTGAGGAATCTGGCAGCGACTTACGGTGAGGTGACGACTGATAGGCAGGCAAAGCAGAAAGCCTATTTCGGGAAAGTATACCACGCTGCACTCCGTGACGTACGATGGCAAGTCCGGAAGCTCTTGTTGAGCTACTTCGCTCAGTAAAGCATGTACACCATTCAGCTGCTGCTTTTCTGAAGTACGAATAAACACGAATAAGAAAGTATATTTTTTATTGATTTTTCTTAAGAGGAATTGGAACAACGTACTGCTATCCAAGTCCGTATTTACGCCGGGAAGAACTGTGATCCGTCCCCGTACTTTGGATTCCTCAAAATCGACCATATCATGGATATGGTGGACTATCATTTGAAGAGTCTGCGAAGTTAAGATATCCGCCAATGCGTCGAATAGTTTTATACTGGACGGTAATCGGCGACAAAGTTGAGCGAGACAAATTAGATGATACGATGTCTACATTCAAATAAAAACAATGATTAATATACATTATTAAATAAATTATTATATTAATAATTTATTGTTTTTGATTCATGTTTTTCTCTAAAATTTTCAAAAGCAATCGTGTGCTTATACCTGGACTAGCGTCGAACGAAAAAATAGTTACATTACAAAACCTAATTAATTAAATGTAGAATAAGAATTAATTGGAGTTGAGATAGGATGTTATACCTTGTAGAGCGATTGCCATTCACAGCTCGTTGCTTGACAAGCTGCAATTTTGACAAAGATGCGCTATAGAAATATAAAAAAAAATCTTAAGAGACAGAATTGAAAGGGAACTCGGATTTTACCGAAACTTTGCGCAAAGGCGCAATATGTAAAGCCAGAGAACTGACAACGTCTTTGTTAACCGAACGTGAACAAAATTCCACCACAGCCAGCCTTTCTTCCAGAATTTGCAGGTCGCAAATTGGCCTCATAAACATTAATCTGTAGTAACCCAAGAAAAAAAGTATAATTCATAATTTGATATCTTTTCCTAATAGTGTAATCTATATTCTGTGAAACCTGAGTTCCGAGCGCCCAATAGGGGACTTGCATCGTAGCATAATCCCAAATAGACTTAAACCTTCTTTAGTTGCTTTCCCCGTTCCCCGTTTGGCGCCTGAAGGGTGAGAATCGTCGCTAAATATCTGCAAACCGACATACGCTTCTAGGTCCATCCAAAACAACTTTGAGCTATAGTAATACTGTTGTTATTTTGAGCTTTCTGCGTAATCGAGCTAATTACGCTGGGCGAGGGATCATGGCAAGAATTGGAAACTCTTTCGAATCAAAGTCCTTTCCAGCAGACCACTGCTCTAGTAATCGTAACAGGGCTCCGGTAGCTTGAATCATTTGAAGCGCGTCTAAAGGAACGATCGAACTCAAATGCAATAGTCGCTCTTGCTCGGAAAAATTCGCTGGTTGGCCTGGTAATTCAATGTTAAACACTCTTCGTCGACAAGCTTCGAATTCTGGAAGAAACAAGCTTATTTATGTGGGATACTTTCGAGATATATTTATATCGAATTACCGAAGTAAGTGCTGGGTAGGAGCTGGATCTTACAACGAGAAGTCGAGTTTGGCAATTCATCACCGGATTCGCTTGTCGCAGTAGTTGAATTCTCGGTTTGTGGGGAACCTTGAACTTTTGTCAGCTTGTGTAATGCTAGATGCAAGTCTTCGTCGAGTTTTGCACTCGTTAGAATTGTTCTGGAAAATAAAGTTTTTAAAGCGAAACAAGTTTTTGAAACGAAATAAATTGTTACGTAGGTCCGATTTCCGCGAATAGCGATTTGAGCAGTAGGAAATCCGGACCTGGGTCGAGGATGTCATAAACCAAAAACATCTAGAATTAAGAATTTCATTTAAGCAAGCGAAAATACCGCACTCTTGAAATGAATTACTTCGCAGGTGTCGCAGTTATAATACGCTGCACCAAATTTGCCGCCTTTCCAAAACACGGAAAGCACTATCTGTGTAATTGGACAATAAAATCATAGTTTAAAGAAAGTATTTGTGTAAATTATTTGCCTGGCCAGTATCATCGTTGCTTTCTTCGTCATCTCCAGCAAGAGCTAGACGTCTATGACGAACGAATTCGTTGAAATCCGTAGTTGATTGGGAAGTTTCGCTTGGCGTACTAATGCTAGACGAAGCCGGTCTTCTTTGAGGTGTACTTGAATGGTCATAATTAAAGCTGGAAGGGGTTGAAGCTTCCATTATACTTTTGTAAATCAACTGTAGAAAAGTTAGTGAATTGCTGCAAATTACTGCCAGAGAACAAACACTAATCGGGGTACGTCGAGGTTCATTTGTTCGTTTTCGAACAGCCAATGGGCAGCTAGCTTTGGACTGTTGCCATGGTAGCTGTGACTTAGCGGCGTTCCCGCCAGACGGTTAACTGTTTGGTCTGTTGGAATTGGCGTCCGCTACCTCGTGTTATTGTTCATTCTTCTGGTGACTTTTCAGTCTGGCGTACAAGAAACATGAAAGATTTAAAAATTAGTAGACCTTTCTTAGTAATTCTCACGATTCTTGTTACTTGTGCGGCCACTTCAAGATTAAACGTGCCTCGTGTGCTGCTGCCTTTTTCTTCCAAACAACCAGTGAACTTTACTTTAGAAGTTACAGATGGTGGCTGCTATAAATGGTAACTAAGTTCATTTAAATGCGTTCTTTTTCTTTTAAACAATTTTGTTGCATTCTCTGCGTTCTGCCTTATCTTATTTCTTCAACAAAAATCAAAGCAGCGGTATACATGTAAGGTTTGGACGCTTTTTGATATTTCAATGTCAATGTATTTGAGTGTTATGTTTTGGCCATAATGCCCAAATTAGCTGTCCAGAGAACATTGCTCTGAAAATTACCAAATTTTCCCACCTATAACGTGGTTAAACACATCCTGTGTTGTTCACTAGTTTAACTGCCCAATAATCATGCTTGCGGTTTTGGAACGCTATTCGAATTACATAGCATAGTTAAACAAATCCCGTGTAGTTACTAACAAAAATGTTGAAAGGTTTAATAATCTTTTTCATACTTTCTTTCTGATAAGTCCCGTTATTTGAGCAGGAGAAAATATAAGAGACTATAGGACTATAGGTTCATATTTTTTAATAATAGCACCGTCTAAAAGACATTCTTGCGGGGGGTCAATGCCATGCGTGTCACATGGCAACGCAAGGGAAAGCAAAAGAAGGGAAAACTCCACACATGAGTAGCCAAGTAAAACTTGAACTCATCCCTTTCAGGCAAATTAAAGGATTTTTCAGCCTGTATTTGAGGTTTTGGTTTTAGTTCGCTGTCCTAATTTTCACTTTCTTCCCTCCCTAGGAGTGCCTCCCGTCCAGAAGCCGTCAAATTATACCCCGTTTTTTCAAGCTCTGATGAAGAAGTTCAAGGCTGCAGCAAGAAAGCTCTAGTATTCGCTCCCCTTTCGGTAACTCACAGAGTTACAGCCATCGTCCTTGCCGAAGATCCTGGTAAATTATTACAGTTTTCTCTCGATTAATGCGCCTACAGTATAGTTTTTGTTTTAGGCACTGGAGAAATTTTAAGATGCGACGTCATTGTCAACCGGATCGATTCCTTGCAAATTTTCATGAAAACCAGAGAGTTGTTTATCGAAGATGCCCCAGAAGAGTTTGCTGTCCGAGCATACGACGACCAGGGTAAGAAAGAAAAATCTTCAAATGTATAAACTAAATAATTAAACTAATAAACCATAACGAAAAACCCTAACCTAACAGTAAAAGTGATAGAAAAATCCTAAGAATCACTTCCTCAACACGAACCTATCCTAATCTATTAAGTATTGAGAAACATGAAGAGCAAAGAAGCAAAGCAAAAGAAACGAAGAAATACGAAAAATTGCTCAAAAAGATAGACAATTATTAAATTTCATTCTAACTAAATAAACCAAAGCCAAATACACCAATTTGTTTTTCATAGGTAACGAGTTCTCGAGTTTGGAAGGCCTCGCATTTCGTTGGACAGTGGATGACCACGCCCAAGGGGCGGGAAAAGGCAGCTCAGAGTCTGTGTTACGATGGGTTCGCTTTGCTGACTCTAGTTATGATGTTTCGGACTCGATTGCAAAATTGGAGAAACATGGTCTACAAGGGCACGCAATTCTGTTAGAAGGTTTAAGAACCGGTTCAGCGAAACTCTCAGTTCGCTTATCCGACGAAGTTTTTAAAGTAATTAAATTAAAATTTGGTTCCTTGAGATCTGATCTTCTGGGCAATTTTAGAGTGTTGGTCCTGCAGAAGTCAATGTTTATGTAGTAGCCAACTTGCTTCTGGAGCCTGCAGAAATCTACTTGCTGCCAGGGGCCAAAGTAGAGTTCAGTTTACGCCAATTTAGACAAGGAAAAGCCCAGGATGTGCCTTTGCCGAGTTCCCAGTATTATTTGGAAGTGGTGGATTCCAACATAGGTCAAATGCTTTCATCCGGAACTAGTTTTCAAGCCTTAAACAAAGGCCACACCCAAGTAACCTCTAAAAACAATAATAAAAATAGTCAGTTCAAACCGTGTATTAGGTGGTTTTGCGAGATCGTAATATGAAACAAGAAGATGGAATGCATGCTCCCACTGCTAATGTTTACGTCGTGTACCCGTACAACTTGGAGTTGGCTTTATTACCTCATCGCCAATGGTCAACAGTAGCTGGCGAGAAACACGCGATCATTGTAGAGCTTTTGGACGAAGAAGGACATGTGATATTTCCTGGCGATGACGTCAGGCTTAAAGTCCACACTCCTAAAACCTATTTAGTGAGTGAAGCTACTGCAAATGGAACTTACCATGCTGGCATTCCAATGGAAGTGGGTTTGCACAAAGTTAAGGTAAAAATAATCCTCTTTAAAAAAAAAAAAAATTGTGCATTATTCGTATTAATTTTCTTTAATTTCAGGCCTCGTTAAGAAGTTTGCAACTGCCTGATGGAACTGAGGTAGAGTTAAAGCCTGCTCTCAAGACATCAGCAGATATGGAAGTCTTCCAGTCGATTTCGGTTACGCCTATGGTCAAAGTCTACGCCTGGGATCCGATTACGCAGCCAAAATACGAGCAAAAATTTAAAGGATCGGGTGGCAGTGACACTTATGTGTGGAGCTCTTCCAATTCCTCGTTGGCAACTGTGAGCCAAACTGGAGTGGCAAAGATCCAAGGAATGGGCGTGGTTAGCATCGTGGCTGCTGTTCCTAAAAATCCTCACATTTTCGGCGAAGCTCAGGTAAATTCCTAACTTTTTATTTTATAATGTTCTATTATCTTAGATTTCATTTATATAATCTTTTACCTGTTTATTTTTCAAAGTAATAATTTTGTTGTTTTTCTAATCACATTTTTTATATTTTGTAATTTTTTTAAAAATTGTATTTTCGTCTTTTAGGTGTTCGTGTTGCCGGCGTTTGATATAAAATTCGTCAACCACTCTTTCGAAGTAGAAGTGGGCACTTCGCTGTTATTGGCTGTCCGAGCTCACGCCCAGATCCCCAAATCGAACGAACTTAAATTATTCAATGATTGCACTATGTTGCCTTTCAAAATCGAACTTACCGATCGTAAAAACTTTGAGTATACTGAGGGTAAGCATGCAAATATCTATTTTAATTTTCTTTAGGAAATCCTAAATTAGGTTTTATTTCCATGATTTATAGATAGAGATATGACTCCAATGTCGGATAGTTGTGCAATGGTGCCCATACTTGCAAAAGGCATTGGAAGCTCCAAAGTTATGATTTCCTACCAAATTGGAGATAAGATTCTAAAAGATTACGTAACGATTGCCTCCTATAAGCGATTGAAAGTGGTTCAGCCTGTTAACGAGAAAACTATATTGGCTTTGGGATCCTCCAGGACTCTTGTATTTGAAGGCGGGCCTTTGCCATGGATCAACAAACCTTCAGCTCACTACCGAAAGCGTAAAAACCCTTTTTTATTTATTTGCGTTTAATTAATATTATTTAATTAATTTATTATTTTTATTTAATATTATTCGGTCATTTTATTGAATTACTTAATCAGTTTATTTAATGGATTTTAGTGACATTGGGAAACGAAAGCGTCGCAGATGTGGGTAGCTTGTTCCCAATTGCGAAGCAAACTATACGAGACCTGCACCAAGTGCCGGTAGTTTGCAAAAACTTGGGAGAAACTAGTGTCACGTTGTGGGTGGGCAATGTAGCGACTTCAACCAATCCGGTGCCCGTTCAAGCCTTTGCTACTGTTCAAGTCATTTGCGCTGTTCCTACAGCCATTTCCATCACTCCTCGAGTAAAGCGTCCTGGATCTGCTCCGGCTCCGTGTCCCATGGACACTGCCACCCTTAGAGTAACTCGTTTCGTATCAACTTTTCCAATTTTACATTTTAACTTTCCTTCTTGGCGACTTCCATTAGGTTGCTACACAATGTTACGAAGATTTAAGCTTAGTAGTAGCGGTAAGAGACGAGTTAGGGAGAAGATTTGACAACTTCAGCAGTTTGGCCATTGAGTGGACCTTATCCAACAATGCTTTGGCCACCCTAGAGCTGCAAGATACTGTAATTTTGGAAGAATCCATTGAATCTGGAATTCCGGTTTTGGGGAAAAGTATTTTTGCAAATTTGCTGCTTTTGATCTTAACTAATGAGCTTATTTCTCTAAGGTTATCAAGTTTTACACCCGCAAAACCAACCAGGTTTGTTGGATGTGACTGTGAGGTTAAACGGCTACAGAAATAAGGTTTTGAAACACTGGCATATCTCCCCTCAAGTAAATATACTCACCTATACGACAGAGCCTCATTATTAGGGTGATTTTTATTAAGTAAAATAACTAATTATTTTTTTTAGGAGGATTTTCCCTTGCCTGATGAAGACTCCGAGTTGAGTTATACCTTGGAGATGGTACTGGTTCAAGACGTGCAGTTGAGTCCAAATCAAGCATCGGTTTTAAATCACCCAGATAACAAGGTAAAGTAATAAAATATCTAATTTTC
Organism: Lepidurus arcticus; assembly: GCA_003724045.1. NCBI lineage: Eukaryota > Metazoa > Arthropoda > Branchiopoda > Notostraca > Triopsidae > Lepidurus > Lepidurus arcticus. The sequence goes on along the minus strand of RJJA01000043.1, from coordinate 228,740 downwards.
TTGTAGATTTTTTAGCTAATTCAACTAACTTTCAAATTCAATTGAATTCTTCCGCTTCCTTAATTTCTGTGCGGGCTCTTAGGCGCTTCCATGATTTATTACTATGGGACATGTGGATTTTTATTTATATTGGGACATTTATTAATATAAGGTTTGCACAGCACTGCCGTTAATTTGGTAGAGAAATAAAGAAGAGTCAAAGAGTAGTCAAACAGAAACTTGCTTATCTGTCATGGAATGTGGTTAATTTTTGTAGAATCTGGCTTGAACTACATCATTCTGGTCATGATTTTCCTATCTAATGGGTTGACTTGTTTCCGTGTCTCTTTTTGCTGTCGTTTCGCTGTCCCTTTTCACGACACCTAGGTGAAAATTCATGTCAGCCAAGGATCTGGTGCCTTCCACGTGGATTACACGCCTCAAGACGTCGCTCAAGTTCGATACAACCCCCAAACCAGCCTTTTGGAAGTGAATTATTCTTTACATGGTTCTTTTCTTTAAATTTTCCGTTTGTTCTTATTATTGTTTGCTTGCTAGATCGTGCCGGAGAATGATGGCATTTTGTCGGTAACAATGCGCGATTTGTGTCTCTCAGTGAAACGAACAGCAACAGCTCAAATTCAGGTAATATTACGCTAGAATTTTATTTTAAAAACTTTAAATTTCCATTTAGGTTTCTGGTGTAACCAGAGTGGAATTGACGGTGCGATCTAAAGTGGAATTAGGACAGGAAATTATTGCTACTGTGGCCGTTTTGGATGGTACAGGGGCACTCTTACCCTTTTCTGCCTTATCTTTGATTCAGTTGACTCCTCAATTGGCATCTGACATCATTCAAGTCAAGTACATGGCATTAAGTTAAACTCGGAACTTTTGTAATATAATTTCTAACATGCTTATGAAATGTTAGGCGTTTGTCAGAAAGTGACTCCCATGGAGCACGATTTGTGGTACGAGGGCTTGTATTGGGGGATACAACGTTGTCTTTTCAAGCTGGTCCAGCCCATAAGAAAGTACAAAGCGCACCTGTACAAATTCAAGTCTTCCCGCCTTTATGGTTAAGTCCTAGGAACGTTACTTTACTAATAGGAGGGTCATTACAAGTAATCTATCACACCTGCACTACGAAAGTTTAATGGCATCGTGCTCTTGGGTTAGGTGGAAGCTCATGGAGGCCCGCAGGATGCCAGAATTGAATTTGGGCTTGCCCATGAAAGAATTGCATCGGTTTCGCATATGGGGCTAGCAAAAGGCGTGGCTCTAGGTAGCACACGTTTAGTAGCCAAAGCTGTTGGCATTGATCGCAACACTGGCAAGTTGGAAATATACTCCCAAGTGAGAATAATTTAAAAAATAGTAATTTTTTAAAAAGTTTTTTTTTTTATATTACAAAATCTAGCAATCGAACTATGTGTTAGGAACAGATTTTCAAATAATATATATTAATCGATTTTTTTAGGATGCTGCGGAAATTCATGTAGTGTTCTTGGCTGGTGTGAAGATTGTTGCTCCTATCTTGAAGATCGAGCAAGGCGCTGAAATGCCGTTGTATGCTAATGGCTTGGATATCCATCAAAACCCATTAGTGCTGGGTAGTATGGAGCCTTCTTACTTATATGAATGGAAGGTAGAGCCTAGCCTCAGTATGGCATTACTAAGTCCTTTATATCCAAGTGGTTTGGAAGCCACACCTTCTACTCATGATTTTGCTGTACGATTCAAAGCTACCAAACCAGGCATTGTGAGCATCAAACTCCGTGTCCAGCTTAACCCAGAACAGCGTTTTGTTGAAGACGTCATCCAAATCCAAGTAAAAAAACCCTTACAAGTCTTTTTAGAAAAATTTAAAAACTTCTTTAGGATGAAAATGTAAAATTAATGTGATTTGTCTAGGTGTTCGAGCGACTACAATTGATCAATCCAAACCTGGAAAACAACTGTGCTAATGCTAAAGTGTTACTGACTCCAGGAACCCACTTTCACTTGCAAACCAATCGCGATTCAGTCTCAAAACTCAGTTTCAGAGCTTATCCGGTCAACCAGACGCTCGTACGGTTAAATAACAAAGGACGTATTGAGGCTGGAACGCAAACTGGACACGTTAGTGTGTTGGTTACTGTCGAAGAAGAATTTGGTGTAGTCCAGAAACTTCTAGTGCTTGTAGAGGTAATTTGACATTTTTTCCGGAAGTTTTGGAAAATTTTTCTATTTTGTACTTTGTAGGTGGAACCTATCCGGTATATGATACTAGTACCACAGCCAGTATTATCCTTACCTTCGCACCAAACACTAAGTGTCCTTCCTCTGGATTTCACCATGGTTTTTCGACCGTCTTATTTCGATCAACAAGGAAGAGCTTTTCATGCTGTCCAATCTAAACTGAACTTCCATTCCAGCAGGTAGTTGTTAACTGCCTTCTTTCCGTAAAACTTTTTCGAAAGCTTTTACCGAATTATTTACTTCTCTTCAAAAACACTCAAATAGCTATTCAATGCTTGGGTGCGGATCTCTAAATTCTATTTATAATGTATTTAGGTCTGACGTACTGTCATTGAGGTTGTCATCGGACAATTCTAGCTTGATTGGAAAAGCTGTGCAGCCTGGAATAGCTGTCTTGCAGACATGGGAAGGTCAATTAGATTCACCTGGGCGCGTCCAAGACTTTGTTCGCGTCCACGTGGGCGACGTTATTCAACCAGCTGCAGTAACTAATTTGTTAATGTGTCTGTCTTAACTATGCTAATATATTTTTTAATTCATTTTAGGCATCTGTAGTAGTGGGAGATGTTATTTGCTTCACAAGTCCTGTACTGTCCGTAACTGGAGCTGTAGGAAGATGGTACTCGAGCCATGAGAATGGGTTGGATGTGCATACGACCAATGGCGGGGCAGTAGCCTTAGAAACTGGTTCGTTTTCGATCACATATGCCATTCCTAAGGAGTCTCAGCAAACTTTCACTTCAGTTACAATTTCACCTATGACAGAAGTGAGTACTATTACGTTAAATAATTCTTTCGGTACTTTAAGTACGTACAACAGAGAAGTAATTTTGAAACTTTGCTCTTTTTCTAGATCAAATTTCTGAACGAGAAACACGTGAGATTAACCAACGCTAGAAAAACGCACTTTGTAGTACCTGTCGTAATCTCCAGTCAATTAGAAACGTCCAAAACCAGCAATTTGGTGGGACTCAATTGCTCAGAAAGTGGCTTGGAACAAGTTATGAGCAATCGCGGATTGCCATTCTCCTGCAAAGCTAGTTTTACCCAAGATTTGGATGTCAAAGCCCCAGAAATCTTCGAAATTCATCCGCACTTCAATACCAAAACAGGTAAAATTTCTTATAGTTGGGATTTTTTCACATTTATTTGCTTTTTTTTACCGTTTATTGACCATTTTTATTCGTGATCTAGGACAGTATGAATGCGTGATTGAATCTAAAGGAGTTGAATCTCTGGCCATTAGCCAGTTACGTACTGACGTCATCCTCACTGCCAATACCATCACGGATTTGATCAGTTCAGTAAAATTGCCCTTCCGACCAGCGTTTTACTTGCATAATACTGAGGTGTATCTAAACAATTTCCAGAACACAGCTTATGTTGTAGTCTCTGGAATTCCCTCAGTTTTGGAAGAACTTCAAGTATGCAGTTGTGCAATTTAAACTGTCTTACTTTTGCTTCATTGCATTTATATTTTGCTGCCTAGGCGAGTGTCAGCGATGCCAGTGTTATGCAAGTCAACCAGAAATCCGTTCCGACACCAGGTTTACCGGGTCAGAGCTTGGCCTTTACCATTCGGTTAGATGACAGCTTTTGGGCTTCATCGGACCGTGAAACGCCACTCTTTATTGCATTACACAGTACCGTTACTGGGCAACACATTCAGGTTGACTTATCAAGACAATACGCGATGACTTGACATGTTTTTTCTGTGCGTTTTCTGCTGCTTGTATAGGTCCCGGTTAAAATTAAGTTTGCATCTGGAGCAGAATGCCCAGTGGCAACCCCCAGAAACGGTGATTGGACCTCTTTGCTCTTGGCTGTGGCCGATTCTTACAAAGATTGGGCTGTAACGCTACTATCTTTACTGGGGACAGTCAGTGCATTATATATCGGTAAAGAGATTTAATCCCTTACTTTATTCGCTCCTTCAGGGAAGTAATCGTGATTATTTTAAAGGATATCGAGCTATATGGAGCTCTAGTTATCGCGCTACTTCCCAGCCAGTATTCGCTTCTTCACTACCCGTGAGCCCGGCAACAGTTTATCAGATGGCAGGGGATAATTCCATGCTAAGACGACCCTATTTGTGGAGTGTAGACAACGATATGCCGCCTGTCAGCAGCTTTCAGCCTCCTCAGTATTCACCAGGCTTTACAAGGATATGTAGTCCAGATTCTTCGCCAACGAAAAATCGATCTTCGTATCACTAGTGTTTTTGTGTGTGAAAAAAAAAGAATAAAAAACAGGACAGAAACTATGAAATCCTGTGGTTTTATTATTATTATTTTGTAAAGAATAAAACTTAACTTGAATGTAGTTCTTTCGTAAGGACCATTGTATTGCAAATTAACTGTATACATTTTGATTTTTAAATTCATCTCGACCCGATTGGGCCCAAACCGACAGCCAATGTGCCGCTGTTTGTACCCAGCGACCGTTGACCATGCGACGTTCACTGGATCGTGGTTTCTTTTGTCATTTTTTTCTAACTCAGATCGTTCAATTATTTTTTTAAAGATTGCTTAGGCGACTAGGTCCAAGTGCTAAGATTTCTATGGTGTCGTATATGCTTGCTAGAATGCAAGCAAATTAAGAGCTGGGAGCAGAGGCAGCTTGAGCTGTGAGAGCTTTTTTCTGGCTCGAATTGTAGTCTATGTACCGGTAAAGCTGTGTTAACTGTGCACATTCGTTAGTAAAATGGCAGGCGAGTAGCAACATATTTCGAGGCTGAACTTTCCAAGCAAATCTCATGAAAACGGCCGAGTACAGGCAAAGAGCTAAATAAATGAAAATTAATTAGACTGACAGAAGACTTAGCCATAGTAACTCTACTTACCAACAGTCATTTTGCCGCTAATAATACTAGGATCTTTTTTACAATCAGCTATGGCGGCTAACGGTATGCCCCAGTTTGCAACTGGCCCCCAGAAATGTGTGCTATTCATTCAAGAAACAAATACATGAACATGAAAAGTTTATGCAGTGTGAAACTTTACCTCGTTAAGTAATCGCGCATTTCTTTACCAGTTAGGTAATTTATTGCTCGTTTTGCTGCCATTTCAATTTTTGTATGTTACAATTTAGAAAGCTCCAGGGAAACGTAAACACGGAAATAGCAGCAGAGTTGTAGGGGCCGTCGTAGTAAAAATTTTGCTTATAGGTGGCGTGCGTATTTTCTAGAGGCCTCGAAGAAAAATAACAAAACAAAAAATAAAGTGATCAAGTTTAAACTGGCTTACCGCCCGCGACTACCACATGATTATGGCCATCACGGCTGTAAATTACTCGCATGTCGTCAAGACTGAAACTCTCGAAGTAGTGAAAAATATCAGATTTATCCCGAGTCGCATGACGCTATCGTATTGCTAAAGTTTGGAATTCATATAACTCCATTAGATCGTTGGGATAGAAACTGCATCACAATTTAAGTATCATTTGCTGAGTCGGCCTTCTGTCAAGGTTATACTTTGCTTATCTTGTCTTGAGGGTTTTACTGTCTCACGTCTGTGTGTGCAAATTACTGCATTTTCATCGCGTATTTAAAACAGGTGTCCATTCTCTTTAACACGAGAAAACCATCCCAGAATGGAAAAATGGACCTGGACGTGTCTCCTCCTCTGTCTGTTTGGCTTCTTCAAGGAAATGCGGCCTTCAGAGCCCTTCCTAACCGAGTATTTAATGGGTCCTTGGAAAAATCTCACAGCTGACCAAGTACCTCTTTCGAAAATGTTAGAAACTCACTTTTACCTAACTTTTTAGGTTAATCATCAAATTTATCCCGTATGGACCTATTCGTACTTAGCATTACTAGTTGTGGTTTTTCTAGTCACAGATTACTTGCGCTACAAGCCCGTAGTCGTGCTCGAAGGCTTTGCTTTTATCGGTACGTGGTGCATGCTGATTTGGGGGCAAGGCGTTCCAGCAATGCAAGTACAGCTATATCTGTGTATACGTTTCCAAGATTTCCGCAAATTTTCATTGTTTATCGTTCTAGAGTGTAGAATTCCTGTATGCCATGGGTACATCCACCCAGGTCGCCTATAGTACCTACATTTATGCCCAAGTGCCCAAAAGCTATTTCCAGATCGTTACGAGTTTCACCCAAGCCGCTTTGCTAACCGGTCGCTGTATCGCAGGCATAATGGGCCAAGCACTTGTGCTCACAGATGTGTGTGATTACTACTCTCTTAATTTCATCTCTTTAGCCAGCGTAACAATTGGAACAGTTTTTGCTATCCTCCTTCCTACCGTTTCTCGCTCCATTTATTTCCATCGAGATAAAGTCATCGAAGAAAATCTCAGTGTCGAGACAGTTTTCACGAGCGATCTAGATGTTCTCAGGAAACAGAGTTCTGCAGAAGAAACAGTTATAGCTCCGCCGTCCAATTTTAGGCTCCATAAAGCAGGCCAGTATTTGTGGCACGATTTCTGGTCTGCTTATTCTAATACGTACCTGCTCAAGTGGTCCGTTTGGTGGGCTTTCGCAACCTGCGGTAATCTTCAAGTCTTAAATTACATCCAATCTCTCTGGGAATTCATCGACGACAATAACAGCAAATACAATGGGGGCGTGGAAGCTTTTCATACACTTCTAAGTAAATTTATCTTTATTTTGTTCAAGCGATGTAATGACTACTTACTTTTAAATTATTTTCAAGGCGCCGTAGCAGCAGTTGGCATTGGGTACGTCACAATTCCCTGGAACAAATATGGAGAAGGCGTCTTGGCTGCAATTTCCTTGGTGGAAGGCATCGTTTTATTCCTTGCAGCCTCTACGGATAACATCTTCGTCTGTTATGGCTATTATATCGTTTTTTGTATTTCGTACCAAGTCATCATTGCCGTTGCGAGGTAAGACCTCTTTATCCGGTATTCTTTACACCCAGTGAATCTTTTTGTTTAGTGCGGAAGTCGCCAAACAGCTCAAACAACATAGTTACGGGCTCATTTTTGGCATCAATACCTTCATGGCCCTTGTATTTCAGACGATCTTGACCTTTATTATCGCGGACGAGTCTGGATTAGGCTTACCAGTGGATATACAAGTAAAATTATTCACAATTTCCGTAATTAAAATCATTTATTGAACTTTCACTTGTTCTTTCTCAGTTTAAGGTCCTGGGAGTCTACTATTCAGTATTGGGTGCAGTATTCTTGTTTATGGTAGCTTTTGGAGCCGGAAAGAGAGATGCGAATATGTATTCAGTGAATGAGTAAGACAGAAAGCTCACGACTGCTTGTTGTAAAAGTTTACAGGGTAAATAGTACTGTGATAGCTTGAAAACTAAATAGAGGTTTTGGGTAGGCAGAGCTTTAGTTTCGAGACATATATTACGTTTTAATTGCGACAATTTGGCAAGGAAATCTACTTTTGTTGCTGACAAAATTCCCATTATTGGCCCGAAGCTAAATAAACATTGGACGCATTTAGGTACTGTCTAAAAAGAGATAAAGGTACAAGAGGAAACTAAGGTTACATTATCTCAATTGTTTCCAAAGCAATCCGTGAAAAAACAACGATAAAAAAAGTAAACGTGTAAAGGCACGAGTGCTAGAAGTTCAAGCGTTAGAAGCGAACAAGGCACAGACGATCCAAAGAAACCTGATTAATTAGAGATGCGTCACTCCAACGTAGTAATAAAAATAACTTTGGTAAATAGAGAATTTCAACTTCGTTTTTTTAACAGATGCTGTCTCGCAATTCCAATTCCCATTAATTTTTGACGATTTTTGCGCGGCAGAGCTTGCTTGTTCAGATAAAATGTGCCTCTGCGCTGTCGAGTGGATGGAAGGGAGGAGAGGGAAAAAAAACTTCATTCTAACCGCGTTGATAACGACCCAAATACGCTTTACAGTTGGGACAAGTGTGCTCTGTCACCATGCATTCTGGAATGCAGCAGGGAATCAGGCAGCATCCGAGCCAACATCTAAACAGATGAACAACAGATTAAGTAGTTCTTATGAGTAAACAATGAGCAAAATTACCCAAATAATAGCAAAAGACCACCACTTAACCAAGCAAACATTCCAGGTTCAGTACGAGTAGCTGTATCGACCTCTGCGTGACAATGAGGACATATCATGTGAGTAGAACCAGGACCTACTGGGACGACGGTGGTAACTATGACCGGACCAGCATTAGATCGTACTACCGAAGAAAGAAAAATTGAAGTTAATGGGTTAGTGGTTTCAGTAGAGGTTAGAAGATATCATGTACTTGGCTGGCCAGGAGTGAAAGGACAGGACGGCTGAACTCCTCCAAATACTTCTGCGTAACTTGGAGGGACTGCAGCAGGTGGACCTTGCTTAGACATGATCAAAACTATACGAAATACGGGTGAAAATTGCGTTGTTATTTTTTCCAATAACCTTGATCGCAATGCATTCAAGATGAAAAAAAATAAGATTTGTTATGTACCTTATTGGCTATACCGATGTCTTTTGCAAGGAACAAGGTGATACCGTACCCTTGAGATTTCTGCTCGTGTAAGTATTGACGACGGGATTTTGGACCTCGCCCTCTGAACGAATTACGATGCCAGAAATTCTACTTTTGGCTCGGAGAGGAGGCAAGCAAGGAGATACATACGTATTTGTTGACGTAGTTTTCTATCAGTAGGATGGTTGTATCAGCCATCTAGCGGATTCTCTGGTAAGCCGATTCAAAATTCCTACAACTGCCTCCAGAATGAAATAGACGAACCACGATAGGTGATGAATCTCCCATCTGTGAAGATTTAAGCCATACCTCACCTGTACTGATCTTACTGAACTATGCCTCAAAATATATGTATCAGGGGCTGGGTATTGATTGTGTGAATCTAATCTGCTTTTTGATTAAGGTTCGTAGCCTTCAAAGCTGATACAAGCTTTAAAAATGCAATGCTTTTATCAAACTTTGATTTTTATCAATATTTGAAGATGATGCACAGCAGTCTTTTTGCCTTCATTGATCTAACCTTAATTGTTTATTGTGTATTTTGTTGCCTCTTATTTTGGCTCCCAGAGGTGCCGATCCCCTCCCAGGCCCAAGAGGAGTTCCCCCCCCCCAACCCAT